>JAHPZR010033488.1:0-20195 GCA_019787425.1 Platygyra sinensis | reverse complement strand
TATGTATAGATCAATTTACACCCTCGTGATTAATGGTTTATCTGCAAGGGCGAATTTACGTCGCTACATTTTAGATCTAAATATTGTAAGCTTTGCAACATTTGTTACCATTTGAGCGTAAAGTGGCCTCTGGTGTCTTTCCATCTCGAAGTGCCTGGAAACACAATAAAAAAAAGACAATTCAAGGCTAAAAATAAACTAGTGGTATTTTGTAGGGTGAGGCCGATACACACACTGACAACATACATTACTAGCCTAACCTACATACATGTTGTGCTTAATTAATTGTTGTTAATCATCCCTTCAATTTTCCATAGTGATCAACATAGCTTTTTAGCTTCTAGCTGCATAGTGACGGTTGCTCTCTTGCCGTTACGACAAAGGAAAAACGTACAGAGTGGTGCAATTCAAAATACACAAGCCATGTATGTAACTAGTAATGTAAGCAACACACTTGGTTTAACTATATAATTCAAGAGAAATGCTCTAGTTAAGAAACAAAACCCTTTTCAGACTCTGCAGAATGAAATGTAGCCTGCATGTATACCAATCTTTGTAAGTTTACAAAAAGCCTACCTGTAACGCCTTGTTGTAAATGTTCTTTCTTTCATGGTCTCCCATAGACGAAGCTAGCTGTTTGACTTCAAGGAGGAACTGTTTCATTGACGGGAGTTCCATCGCAGCCTGCCTCACCTCCCACATATTCTCATAAAAACTCAGTGCTTCGTTTCCATATCGTCTGAACAATTCCCCTTTCTTAAGTTTCTTACATAACTGGAGGATTGCAGTGATTGTTCTTTCCCTTGCCACACCAAACTCCTTCAACTTATCTCCACCTTTCCCTTCTTCCCACTGCGTTTGACAAGTACTCAACAGGCTCTCTTGGAAATTGTGGAATACATTCCTTCTCACCAGCCTTTCGGTACAGCTGTTCTACCTTGGTTATTAATGTCGCTTTGTCGTAGCCATCTTTCTTCTCGCCAACAAAGTCTGGTCTCACAAGAACTTTCTTGTACAGCGCCAACTTGAGGTTGTTGTGCTTCTTGAGCTTTTCATGCTCCCCAAGGGTAACGCAAAGTTTAATTGTCTTGTCCAAGATCATAATTCTTTCTCTCAGCATCTCATTAAGCGCACTGTTATCTGTTCCTTGGTCAAACTCCTCTTGAAACTGCTCCTCACTTGCACTCTGCATCGCTTCATAAAACCACAACGCGTCTTTTTCTGCCTCATTTTTTTCTTTCTTGTCACGAACCAGGTACAATAATGCATCAATTATGTCTCTGTTGTTATCGGTGAAACTAAACTGCCCAGAACGCCTCTCTTCGTTCCAAAAGCGTTGGCAAAATTCCAATGCATCTTTTCTGAATTGCTCCTTCTTGTAACGAAATGATGGGAGATATCGTTTCATCTTTCTTCCTATCGTCCTGTAATACATGTCCTCAACACCAGTGATAATCTTTCGCCATACTTCACTATGGTTTCCTACACCAAGAGACTTCTCCATTTTCCATGCTTCAAGAAACAACTCCAGTGCTTTCTCGAATTCTCCAAAGTTGGCCTGAAGCACTGCTCTCTGAAAAATGCTACGCACGGTCAGTGGGTGATTTTGGAGGAGGTTCATTCTAATGTTGTAAGCTCTATCTGCAGGTTCAACGGCTTCTGAATACTTCTTCTGAAACATGAGAGCGTTGGCAAGATTTCTACAGAAGTGAGCTTCGTCATGAAACCCAGAAAGTTTGAGTTCTTTTAAAAGTCTCAGTGCATCTTTGTAATACTGGACTGCCTTCTCATAGTCTCCCTGACCCTCATATGCTATGCCGATTTGATTCTTATACATCGGAATGTCATAGTGGTACTCTGAACCAGCCAACTCCTCTTGCATGCAGTATGCTATATTGTAAAACGAGAGTGCTTTCTGCGGTTTTTGGAGGTGGAAATGACAGTTTCCAATGGCATTGTAGCACCTTGCAAGATCAGTATGAGCCTTAAGGAGTTCCTCTGAAATTTGCAACGATGACTCCAAGCTTTCTAGTGCCTTCCTGTAGGCTCTTTTTCTACAGTAGATTTCTCCCTCAAAATACAAGAGAAGTCCTTTGCTCAGCCTGAAGGATTCACTTGATTTGTCTTGAACTTTCTCTAATGAACAGGACGCTTCTTTCAACACTTCAAATGCGTTCTCAGTGCCATCAACATCTAACACTTGGCGAGATTCCCAGCATTTTAACTGCGCCCGAGATAGAGAACCTGTACACGGACAAATAAACTACATGTAAGACGAGACAATGGTAAAATAGTGCCTTTATCATTTCATTTATTTTACCTTTTTGTGTGGGATTTCCCCACACTTTGTCATGAGCGGCGATATTTCTTTCTTTATTTATTTGTATACGAGAGCCAAGTGTTTGTGACGTGGTCTCTATTAGGAAGAGAGAGGACCCTGGGAATGAAACCCTGGGAATGAGTGTTTGTGTATGGCGGCTATTACTCGTCTCGGGTGTTGTCAGTTGGCGAATTATTTCGACCTGTTTTCTCGGTGCGATTAATTTACAAGGTAAGGAGAAGTCTTCTTCCCTTCAAACGTTTTTTATTGTATTAAGCGAGTTGTACCTGCTATAATATTTTGGGATTGTCCCTTATCGGCTTCCGTAACCGGTTTTGTCACAACAATACCATGATCAGGTTACTAGTTTTCACTTTATTTTGTAACAGCTGTCATCAATGTTGCATTTCTCAGCAAGCCTATGTAGGCAATTAACTACTTCAATAATACACGACAAAAAGTTGAGTGAAGTGCATGTAAACACTTGGAAATAAATTTGAGTTTTTGTCAGTCTCACACAAAACGAGTTAAGTTTGAAAACGTGTTAGTAAGTTTTACAACCCTTCGACTTACATTTATTGTGGGCTTCCATAGGGCAAAACTGGTAATTTATGTTTAGATGTTTCTGGATTTGTTGTAGTTCTTAGTTTTGGAGATTCAGAGGGAGTAGATTAGGTCTTCCGACCTAATTTTAAACCACGCGCTGCTGGGTATTTATTGTAGTGCGTAAACACTCCCTTCTGTTTGCATATGCAAGGAATTCTTGAAAAAATAACAGTCGTACAAAATTCCACTTCTCGGACAGAACTGTCTGCAATTGCACATTGAAAGAATGTCATAAATTGCGTTGATCCTATGAAAGTCCCGAAAGAAAAAATTCCGCAGAAAATACAATTCTAGTAAATAGTGTCGCGCTCACGCAGTCTGCTGTAACCGTCGGAAGAGAATTTATACTTGACTGATTTCATTACTTCAACTCCCGTTTATTGCTACCAACAACCGAAGTTTTACGGGCAAATATAACATAATGACAAAGTCCAGTATTATTCTATAGATGTACGATTAGCAATTTGAGGTTCCCTCTCTTAACTACGATTAGTTGACACGTTGCGTGACGGCGCCACTTTCTGTAGATTCGCAAGTTAAAAAACTAACGCCTTCAAACTTCTCGCCAAAAAGTTTCACATTTACAGATCGTGTTAAAACAGAAAAACTAATTTGTAAAAGTGTAGCTTACGTACAGTGTTCAAAGCTGGAAGCACAAATACCATTAGCTGACAATTGCAGTTGCCTGCTGATCTGTGACCATCTGTATCCAGCTTTATCGTAAACAAATTCACCTCTGTTACAGGCGACTGATTCGAATAATTCAGCTGATGAATAAAACCGATCAAAGAAGACGGCATTTACCTTTTTGTCGAGTCACGAGTCTCTGAACTAGTATGTTTACGCCTGAAACACGCGGACTCTAAAACATTTTGGCAGTTAATTATAATTGCGAAAGATATACGATGACTGAGCACCTCTATATGCTCAAATGCGTGACAAGACCTGACCTGCAAAATGTTTACTACAACAACTCTTAACTCTATCAATCACCACCCCCTCCTTCCCCGTGATACTTTGGGGCATGATCAGCTTCGTATGCTGACTGGGAAATACACAAACCACAGCAAATGGCATTTACCATGGTAGATTATCCCAAACTGTATCACATGTAAGTTTTGGTATCCCTTGTCAACCAACGGCCACACTGGATTTGTGATCTTGCTTACGTTAAAAAAGTTGTGACGAAGGAAAATTATTTCAGTGGAGAATCGTGATGAGCTCATATACCTTGGACGTCAAAACAGCATCACATTCAATGTCATGGTTGCTTTGGGTGGTCTTTTCAACGAATCCATAAATATTTACCACGGGAAATTTACCTGAGGGAAATATTGGTAACACTCACTAAATGACGTCTCCCGTCGTAAAAAGGTCACTTATACCACAACAAAAGGCCCGTCTAACCGCACCCTAAGAGAGCTTTGGTGCCTTACCATTTTTCAAAAAATCCAGAAATTTCGGGTTGAAAGTCAATTGGAACACTTAGGGTGCTTACTACTTGTTAGAATAAACTGGTTGGGACGACCCATGAATAATGGTAAGAGTTTCTCCAAAATCAACAAACCAACCGAACGAGATGGCTCTTACCATTTCCAATAGGCTAGTTTCGAATTGTGCAGAAACAAAAGAACAGAGTCGAGGGTCAGGGGAATAATTTGCATTTTCCTTTGTTATGAACAATACAAAATGCTAATTATTCCCCTGAACCTCGACTCTGTTCTTTTGTTTCTGCACAATTCGAAACTAGCCTATTCGATTTCCCGAAATTGTTGTCGGCTGATGAGAGACTGGAAACTGGAAAGTTTACGAAATAGTCAGGAAATTTCCGCCCTTCCGCTCCGAACGGAAAAAGAGGTCTACCTCTGGAGGTGGTCTACAATTTCTGATCGGATTATCCACAAAAAATTCCGTTTCATTTCACTTTCAACCGAAATTTCTGGATTATTTTGCTAAATGGTAAGCACCCTAATTTTCCGAAAAATCTATTCAAAAATTGTATACTACCTACAAAGGAACGGTGAACGGAACGGTGAAAATTTCCTTACTATTTGTTAAGTTTTCCACTTTTCACCTGCCGGAAAAAAATTCCAAATGGTAAGCGCCATGTCATTGGACTGGTTTCCTGATTTTGGAAAAACTTTTAGCATTATCATCCGGTAATCCCAAACGGTTTAATCTGACAAATAGTAAGCACCCGTAATTTTTCCTCGAAACTAAAAGTTCAAACATCTTTCTCCCCTAACCGTTTTCTCATCTGCAAGTTGGCATTCTACAGAATCTTTACTCGACATTTATCGCTATAACATGACAAAATGTATTACGTTTACTGTCAAGCTACTCATCAACATTTATTTGACTGAAATCGCACACAAGTACGCGTTACGGACCTATTTTTTTTTTTTTTTTTTTTTTTTTTTTTAAAACTGAACACTTAAGCCTCAAACGAATCAATTATGCATTCTTGGAGTCGAAATCGAGTCGAGTCGAGACCGTCACTTTAAATTCTGACTGGTGCTGTAGCCTCTTTAAAGTGAAGATATCAAATATTATTCTACAGAGCACCATCTCTTAAGTTTCATTGCCTGAGAAAGTGTTATACAGGTTGGAAATATGGGTCAGCCGACAATGGACTTTAATACAACTTGCTCCAGAAGTTGGCCTTAGTGAGATCATCCAAAAGCCAAGTTCTTTTTTTTTTTTCTCACTTTCAGTTAAAAAGTTTCAGGTGAGTTCCAAAAGGCGTTACATTTATTTTAAGCATAATCTGTTCCAACCTCGTTCCCAGGGGCCTTTTCCCTGGCTTGAGGCTTGAGGGAATTGTAGCGATTTCCTTTATATATCTAAGCTATAGCAACTTTATTTTTACAAAAGCGACCACATGCGTGGTTCAGAGTGATTCCTGACTACAGAAAAAGTGGGAAGTGTTTTTTTCTCACCGAAATTCCGATACAAAGACGAAACCTGGTGTATCTCGTTAATAAATGGATCCATATTTAGCCCTCAGGGTGGTGTTTATCGCCACTTTTTCTCTTTTAAAGTGTTCAAAGGGTGTCTACCTCACTTTCATTCAACGCAATTCTCACTATGACATGATGGCTACAAGTGTTTCACTTTTCAGTTGTCATATTTTGACGCCGGAAAAAACAGAAATTGCATCGTTCTTTGGCAAAAATCTCTCTATGTCTGACCTTAATACAATACTTTACCATTACAGATGACCTCATAATGACGTCACAGCAACATGTATATATTATTTTGATAACGGCATTGCACTGAGCACATCAAATTTTATATCAACCGATGGTTTTAGTGCTTTTACACTTTTACTGGGCGAGTTTCCAACGGTTTCTCATTGGTAAACCTTTTGCATCGAAAAGTTAATTAATTTATTCTATTTTTAACGCTTCACCATTGATAAAACATTGAGAAGTCATGACATGAAGTACAAAAGCGTGATAAAACAAGTGATCTTATGTAATTTTGTCCGCTCAACACAATGCTGTTAACGGAATGCTTCTAACACGCAAGTATGATGTAAAAATGGTGCCATTACTCACGGTCAGCTGTCGCTAAACCAATAAAAACGTGCCTTCTGAGCCCAAAAGTTAGTTTTATAACATAGTGTCTCATTTTAATTCCTATTCTACAAAGTTTTTGTTTCTTTTTTCCAGTTCAGCTTGGAAAAACGATTACATAATGCAGATAAATGCAGTTTTTTCACTGGTAACCACGATTAACCACGATTAACCACGGGTAACCAAATGATGGTTAAAAGGATACTATTAATATTGATTTAGTCAGTTCATGGTTACCCGTGGTTGACCGTGGTTTATCGTTGATTTTTCTGCACAGCGGTTGTTTGAATTACTCCAAGATAGCCTACTTTGGGAGTACCACCGGACGTTTGTAATTCAACAATTACTCTCTTATTTCATTCCTTTTTCGGGGAGAAATAAGGTGGAGATGACCAACACCCTAAATTGGCGATGTCACGCACGAATGTCACGCAAGATTACACTTCCAAAAAAAGCGATAATTTCCTTAAATTTTTGTACTGATGAGTAAGCTTGCCATAATTTTTCCATACGAAGAACCCAAATCCTGGAATAAAGCGACGGCAGGCATTTCAATTAAGTAGTACACCGGCTATTGTACCAGAAACAAATTTACTGTTTCAGACAATGAGCGACAAAAGTGTTGATACACTTGGCACTAAAATTCGATTTTTCTGCGTCTTGGAAACATTCCCCGCCTTTCCCCCGCAACAATGTTGATTTTTCTCTGTCTTCGATTGCACAGACCACAACGCCTACACAACATTGAATTGGGGGGCCGGGGGTATCAGAGATTTAACGCTAGATGCAAATAAAATAGAACAAATGTTTAAGAATCGAAAATCGTCTTTTCCTAAAAGTGTCTCAACTACTTTTGTCGCCCATTGGAGCTTCGTAAGACTAGCCACGAAATTATCACAAGTAACTGTCAACTTTACACTCTATTGTTAACTTTCACTCGTGAATTTGAGCTGTCGGGAATCCTTATGCGATATAAGGCGAGACTGCTGTCATCATTTTGTTAGCGAACGGGACTTTGGGCGCGATGCTCAACGAGTTTGCCAAGCGAAAAGGTCTCTGATGAGTCCCTTGACCGGGACGAAACGAACTTCGTAAGACTAGCCACGAAATTATCACAAGTAACTGTCAACTTTACACTCTATTGGTGGTTTGCATCGAAAATAAAAATCGTAACCATTCAATAAATTAAGTCAAGAATCAGGTATATGATAGATAATTGATAGACAAAAAACATCGCCGAGATTTAGTTCTGTGCGGTTTTTCATTGCCGCGTTATGCGGTAAACAGTTTCACCTAAATTTATAGAGCTTTGTATGGAGACGCCATGTTGGTGCCCTTCCGAGGGGCACCAACATGGCGGCCGGAAACCAACAGAAACATCTGTTATTGAGTTTTGCCACTGAAACGAAAAATTATTACTCCAGAGTTCTGAGACATTGAAAGTAATACTTCTTCTAGTGCAAGAACTGTTCAGTTACCAAAACCGTTAGCGATAACTGCTCTTTAGAGCTACGCGTGATTCTTCTCTGACCGCCATTTAATGTCACGCAACGCATAAACTTGGAAATTCAAATGTCCTCTATAAGAAAATGAGGAAACCTATCGAGCTTAAACGTCGTAAAATGCCAAGTTATGAAAAAGTCTTATGTCTGATGACACTAAAACGCCAGTAGGATTGCTAATTTGTAATTTTGGAAAATGATGACGTCACATGAAAACAAAGAATTGTTAACTTTCACTCGTGAATTTGCGCTGTCGGGAATCCTTATGCGATATAAGGCGAGACTGCTGTCATCATTTTGTTAGCGAACGGGACTTTGGGCGCGATGCTCAACGAGTTTGCCAAAGCGAAAAGGTCTCTGATGAGTCCCTTGGCCGGGACGAAACGAGCTTCGTAAGACTAGCCACGAAATTATCACAAGTAACTGTCAACTTTACACTCTATTGTTAAAAAGGAAAAAAAATTGCGACAAAACATGTCTTAAAAACATTCTTGGATTTACGAAAGCTAAAAAGGTTAAATCAGAATCGACGACGTCATTATCAAGTCAACAATGTATAAAAACTAGGTCAGCTATAAAATACTAAAGCGAACTACCAGTGAAGAAAATAATTTAGTATTTATAGAACCTAGTTTTTATACTATTTATTTTAAACTTGATAATGACGTTACGTTAACGTCGAAACGTCGTCGATTTTAATTGAGCTTTTTAGCTTTTTGAAACCCTAGAATGTTTTTAAGACATGTTTTGTCGCAATTTTTTCCTTACTATGTATGTGTTTTTTATCCCACTTCTTCTCCGTAATGCATATCAAAAGTCGTAATTAGTGTTTACTTCCAAATTCATTGCTAATCTCGGATATGTAAGCGAGAATTACACTTAAGAAACTACACTGGAGCATTCAAATAGAACATTAAGCCAGTGTGGGTGTTAAAATAATGCCATTTGAAACATGCTGATGGTGTGCTCCCGAATGGGCTTTGAGAGCATCCAAGAGTTCCATGGGTAAATGTTCCTCAATTGACTTTCATTATACTTGTATTGAGGTACCTCCTGACATAAGTATCACTTTTAGCTAATGAGGCAGTAAGAGCTATGAAATTCTAAAATCAGGAAATTTGAGATGGTAGTTTTCTCGTCAAAGTTTTGCCAAAACTTCTGTCAGGCCCCATCTGCCAGAACCTTCTTCGCCAAATCGGCATACATCAACTGAAAGACTCTTTGCAACAGAAAGACACTATAAAATTAATTAGCGAATAGGTTTTATTTGCTTGTTTTTTATGATGGTTCAAACCTACCCCTCCAAAAGCAGTATATTTTAAGTTCTGGAGTCCAAGACAAGACAGACAACACCGTGACAGCCAAGCTGGCGTTTGGAATATCTCAGTGAGGCCAACTTCTGAAGCAGGTTACTTTTCATCAAAATCATCCTCGGAGACCCGGGGGCAGTTAGTGGGGGCGGGAAAAGGTCTAAAATGGGCGAGAAAAAAAAATCGCGCGAAGAAAAGTCAAGAACGGGAAGAAAGTTTTGAAGGACCAGTTCCAAATGGTCGGGATAGTTCTGGGGCGCTTTCCATTCGACCAAAAATTCCGGAAATTCCGGGTTTGGGAGCGAATGGAAGAGACATTTTCCGGAATTTCATTCCGAAATTTTGGGTCTACCTCGCGAGGTTGGCCTAAAATTCCGGAAAATCGGAATAACCGGAAAATTCCGCTCGATTCGTTCGACCATTCCTGCTCGGGCCTAGTTTCTCCGAGGTGGGAAATCGAATTCAACATGGCTGATCCTCAAGCTTCTAACCATAATGTTAGTGCTCTACCTGACAAACGACTGAAATATCTTACTTCAACGTTATTGCAGTGGATTGGCCTCAACAAGCTTTAGTGAGTAGTGCCAAAATACATGTGAGCTACGTGAAATATGGGCATAACCCTTACATAACCGCTCGAGTGAAAAGCTCGCTCGTCAATCGAAAGTGACTCTTGAGCTCATCAGGAAAATAAAGAGGTATCGTAAATGTAGTCGAGGACTCCTTTTCAATTCTTACGATAAAAGGTATATTGTCACCCTAACCTAATACATCGTTTATTTTAACTTCAGAGTCGTTAAGCAACCCCAAAGCAAGTAAACAAAGATGAAAGAGTCCTCCGTTCGATCTCGTATTTTCGCGCGAAACTTGGAACCCGATAGCCTGGGAATGGTTAACCGAATGCACCGGAAAATTACTGTTCCATTCGTCACATGGAATACCCGGAATTTCAAACCGGAATATTTGGTCGAATGGAAAGCGCCCCTGGCTTCTGATTGGTGCCAGAAAACCTTTGTATTTTTCTGCCCAATCACAGAGCAGCAAGACTAGGAGCCATTTCGCGTCTTCTTACACCATACATACATCCGAGCCAGTTGCTTGCCATATGTTTACTCGAGGAAAAAAGTTCAAATCACAGCACAAAATGTAGGGCAGATCGTTCGACATATCCGCTAGAAACTCGCCGCAAATACGCTGGACCTTTTGCAGGTATCGTAACATTAGCGTATTTAACAAACTGAGAGTTTTTTTCACACTCCTCGATGTCGATAAAATTTTCGGCGTTTCGGAATATTTTCGCCGCTTTCTTGGAGGAAACGGTTTTTTTCCCAATATTTCTTACATCACTTGCTGTGACTGAAACGTTTTCCAGTCCTGAGTAATCTTTCATCGTAAGGGCCAGGCAGGTATGTTATGTTACTAGTAAACTAAGTAACAAGTACAAACTGAAAAAGGAAAAACTGTAGTAGGTAAACAACCTACTGACTCAGCCTTTGCTTGTCACATTTATTCATTATTTTAAGGCCACTTGGTATTTTTTGCGCCTAAGTAGTTACTGTCATCACGACATTGTTACCACGGATTAGAATTTCAAGTAAACATTTATTTTATGGTCAAGAAATTGATCCTGAACATTGGGTGCATCTACGTGTAAATGTAAGAAATATATAAACCAATAATGACGTTTTCTATAGTTCAAGAAATAAAGTGCATTCAGTTATCAAACAAGTCTTTTATCTAGAATACTATACTTCTCTTTGCTTAAGTTAATAATACATTTCTGGTCATGACTATGCCTTTGCAAGTCATGACTTGTTCTGACCCAACTTTTAGAACTGAATCATTTGTATATTACTACCAAAATATTTATTTTGACATAAATGCCTTTACGTTATTACTTTGCTTTTTAGTTATGGTGCGTTAGCTGTATTAACATAACACATTGCAATTTCGATGTAACTTATTGTTTTGCAATCAGCTTCATAGCTCAACAAATGCAGAGTGATTTAAAAACAAGTTCAACAGAAATATTTATCGACAACTTAACTCTCTAAATTATCTTTAATACTAAAACAGAGGAGAAAAGAAGTAACAGTAAGAGCAGGATTAGCCTGCGTCACAGATGCTAACAACATCCTGCCAGTTTTTATAGGAAGTACGATTAAGATTCTGCAAGAAACTGATACTTTCCTTCTCCATCATAGCCCACCCACCCAGCGGCCTCCTAACAAAGAAATGTTCCAAAAGTCTTCAAAGGTTCCTTCAGTTTGTGTAAGTTACTTTTATCCCGAGCAGGCAAAGGAGGAGGGTCAATATTATGCAATCCCCAGAAGGGTGGGTAATCAAATGGGGACGTTTTAAAAACTTAAACATAATAATAAGTTTTTACAATAACTTCTCCGTTCTCAAGATAAAATTCTTCATACTGTAAATCCTGTGTTAAGCCTTCCCCCCTTATAATCCCTTTCCCTCCACCTGTTTTCTGTCAAAACAAAATCAAACAACAGTATTACCAGCGCAGTCTTAGTATGCCAATCCAAAGAAATCTTCACACATTATTCATAACCTCAGTGGAACATGACAGTCACTGGTAATGGTATGCAGAAATAATTGATATTTAATCTTCAACATAACACTACCCTGTTCAAGACCTACAAATATTGAGTGGTAACGGACCACCTGCCTTTGTTTTGCTAATTAAAGTCCCCTTCTCTATTCAACCCTCTTTTTCTATCAAATGTTCTTCCCATACCGCACACAACTAACACTACTGGCAGAAGTGAGGAGTAAGATTTACAATATTAATACATACAATATTTATTATACCATATGGCATTAAGAACAAAATATTGCAACATCAACATATCAGGTTCACGCCACTAATCTTAGTAATTGTAGGGGAAGAGGATTTTTTTTTCTTTTGTGTTAGGTAGAAGATTGATGCAAAGATAATTTGCTATATCTGGGTTAAACAGACATAGCCCTAATGTAATTCCAATTATATATCTTGTTCAAGTTTCATTCATTTATGCTGAGGAAAATGTGTAATTGACGAAATAAAAATTCTACCCTTTAAAACTAATTTCTATAGGACTTTTCCTGGACTCAGATTGGATTTTGCAGATCTCTTAAATGATTAATCCATTTACTCCCAAGATCTCACTGTTTATTCTCCTTACTGTCTGCTATACATTTCATATTTTGCCTTGAGTTTAATATATTTTCAGCATTTTCCGGGACCAGAAGCCTTGTTCCAGGACTTTCCACGCCTGGAAACTATGTGCCACAATAAAATTAAGGCATGTTACATGACCGATTATTATCCCGCTCGAAACAGAATTCTGAGAGTTACGCATACCTGGCTAGCCAATGCGATGAAAGATTGCTCAGAACTGGAAAAGTCTAAGTCACAGCAAGTGATGTAAGAAATATTGGGAAAAACCCGTTTCCTCCAAGAAAGCGGCGAAAATATCCCGAAACGCCGAAAATTTTATCGACATCGAGGAGTGTAAAAAAACTCTCAGTTTGTTAAATACGCTAATGTTACGATACCTGCGAAAGGTCCAGCGTATTTTCGGCGAGTTTCTAGCGGATATGTCGAACGATCTGCCCTACATTTTGTGCTGTGATTTGAACTTTTTTCCTCGAGTAAACATATGGCGAGCAACTGGCTCGGATGTATGTATGGTGTAAGAAGACGCGAAATGGCTCCTAGTCTTGCCTGCTCTGTGATTGGGCAGAAAAATACAAAGGTTTTCTGGCACCAACCAGAAGCCAGAACTGCCCCGACCGTTTGGAACTGGTCCTTTAAAACCTTTTCCCCAGGGGCTCTTCTTCCCGTTCTTGACCTTTTCGCGCGATTGTTTTTCTGGCCCGTTTTAGACCTTTACTCGCCCCCACTAACTGCCCCTGGGTCTCCGAGGATGCATCAAAATCGGCCTACCCACATTTCGAACCTCTAGAACACTATCTCAGACAAGGACACTTAAGTTCAATTCCAGATGGCAATCACCATACAGCATATCGAAAGCAAAGAACTTATGCATTAATTTGAAATTCAGGCTTAGCCACTAAAAGGTGAAACAGTCAATCAGGGATGTAGCCCTCTGTCAGAGCCACATGCTAGCTAATTTCATCAGGTGAACGACGGCTTATCCCTTGATCTAAAATCCACCACCAGTTTCGTTTGGGAGCCCAAATTCGTCCCAACCACCAACCATTTCTAGCTATATCAATCTTGAAAGACCAGTCTATATTATAAAATCAATTATTCTTGAGGGGAAGAGAGCCTTGCTGTTAACGATAAAACAAGACGATCAGTGATCGTAAGTCGGGCTGTAGCTAGACGTGCCACTACGACTGTTAATTTTTTGTGGTGCACAGTGGTTCTAAAAATAGCATGTGTGATACGTACCGTGCTAATAGATTTTTCAGTTTGTAACTAGTTTTTTATTGAATTGCAGACACATACTCAAAATAGAAAACATGCATACAACCAAGGGAAATAAAATGCCATTGTTCCCGAGCCAGGACAATGCACGTTTCCAAAATTCAAAAGATTCCTTGCATCGTTCTCTTTTTGGCAGAAATTATATAGTGGTGATTGCGTAATACCAAAACGAAAGAGGTGTTCATTTGTGAAAACAATTAACACTTAATGACTGGTCCCGAGGGGAACGAGGGAAACATTGAGATTCGAGGAAACAAAATTCACTGTTCCCCTCGGGGCCAGTCATTAAGTGATTTGTTATATGGCAAAACAAAACAGAAGCAACTTTTGAAAAACGCGCTGAGATTCCAGCGACAGCAGCAGGCCACCTTTCATCACGTGAAAAAGCGGTCAATATTTCGCAGGTAACAGTGAACTGTTTCCCGTGAACTGATTTCGCAATGTTACCCGCTCATGGCTTTTGGCGGGAAACAGTTTCATTGTTAGATGTCATGTGACCATGAACTAGCCAATGAATGGGCGCGGTGTGGCGGGAAAAACGCCAGCTATATAACAATACAATTTAAAACCTTGTACTGAAATTCCACAGACGAGCTGAAGGATAGAGAATAGACCTTCTCCCAATCTATGGCGGAGTGTGGGTACTTGTCAAGGAATTTGTTTTTGAGCAGTACGCAATCCCTGCTTCTTCGCCCTGGAACTGCATGGCGGTAAATATTTTTGGAAGAGACATAAGAAAATATCAGAGAATTTCCATCGCTAATGATGGTGGGAACATCTAAAACTGGATAAATTATTGGAAGAGACGAAGAATCTTTTATTATTTTGCGCCAATGGGCTGGGATGGAGTCAATGATACTCATCACAAAAAAAAATAAAATAAAATTGCTCCGGATTGAGCAGTAGATTCGTGAAGCTAAATGTCGCTGTATTGTTACACGAAAGTAAGCCTCCTACTTTTAATAGGCCGATGGAAAAAAAAAACATATCTTCTAAAGACTGATATTTTGTCAACACAAAGAAACTTGTTGTTCCATATAATTTCATTCACAATCTCTTGAAACAAATACGGTACTGTGTTGTTCAAATCAGACCAGGTATCAAGACTCCGCCCATAGAACGGCGGCAACATCACGGGTAACTTAGCTATAGTGATATCAAGATTACAGTAAAGTACAAACTTTCCACCAACAAATAACAGTCGCTCATCGAGAAAAAAACTTCCAAGGACTAGGATAATCTTCTAAATATTTCTTTAACCAGGAAACACGTTTTGTACGAACCATTGAGTCAATGTCGAGCATATCTAGAACATCACCACCGTGCAAATACATGCTTGTCTCAAAACTGTATTCGAACAGATATACATGTATAGCAGTCTGCTATAGATTTCTTAATGAAAACATTGCTTATTTCCTGAACTGAAGATTCACAGTTTTAGATGAGTTTTTTTTTTCTTCATCTTAAGATCAGTTTTATACTAGAGAAATTTTTTTTCTTTATATCATCATTATTGTAAAAAGTTTCAAAAAAACTTTTATATGTGTAAGAGGAAGAATCTAGTGAATGAATTGTCCAGGTAGCAAAAACTAAAGGAGTCACTCATCGTTTGACCTGCCCGATAGCCTTCTGAGACCGCCAGTTAATATGAATCACATAACGCAAGAGCTCGAACGTTGCCTTTTACAAAACGAAGAATCTTGTCGAGCTTAAATGTTCCAAAAGGGTCTTAAAGTGCACAAAACCCCAAAATATTTTTTTCGCTTCAATAAATCTTTGCACCTGTTTGAAACGCACTGCGCCTTTTTAAAGGGGCATTGTCATGCTATTTGGCAACTTTATAAAAAGCTTGAAGGTGCTTTCCCATCATTTGAATTCCAAAACTAATGATCCACTTTTGTTATCGAAGACTATTTGAAGATACTGAAACTGTTTCCTGTCGCCTGTCGCTACGGATGGCATGGATGGAAATGATTAAAATTTGAAAAAATTGGCCAAGTTTTTCAATTTTTGATGCCACGAGTTCCAAAAATCCTCAAGAAATTTATTATGGTTAGCCCTCTCTGATAAGTTTCATTTGATATCTTCGTCGTAGCTTTACAGAAGCTTTTTATTCATGATTAAGGCCTTAAAGTAATGATTTTAGCATAGAATTGACCTCAAACAGCAAAATCCTCGAGACAATGCCCCTTTAAAATAAATCTTGACTTTTTTATAGGCTGCAAAAGTTAGAAATCTAGCCATCACCTGTTGCACAACCAGCTAGTAAGGGGCATGGATCTATTCCTGGGTTGACGTCACAGACTAATTTGCATCGTATTAAGTCTTTGTAAACATGCATGCAAAGAAGTTTGTGGCATCAAACCAGGAACCCTTTACCCCTTACCCCTTACTTGTTCGGCCGTGGAACAGATGATGGCCAAAATTCTTCACTTTTACAGCCAGTGAATAGTCAAGGCTAGGACTAAAATGGGGCAAAAAGGCGCAATCCGTTTCAAACAGGTGCAAAGAGTTATTTAAGCGTAAAAAAATGTTTAAAGGTTAGGTGTACTTTATATCTGATGAAACTAACATCTCCGAAGAAAAGGTTTTTTTTTTTAATATATGACCGTGCCACGTAAAAACCAAGGATATGTGACGTTCATCTCTCACGTTATTTGATACCACACACATATTCCTGCACTACTTGCGAATATAATATACAGACATTAATGACAAAATAGAAAACAAATAAACAGCTGATAATACACTCTGCTTGAGCAAAAATAGACAGAGGTCACATAAATCAATATGACAATTACTAAAACTTTCGTAAATATTATTTTCTCTCTGTAATAACACTCTGCTAACATTTTCTGCTCATTGGTCACTTATTTATTTTTTGCTTGGTTGTAGTAAAACCTTGGCTAAATCATTCGATTCTTTTAATCTTTTGAGTTGGCAAAACGACCCGCTTCCAAACACACGCTTATTAAACTACGCCATCTTTTAGAGTGGATCTAACGCGAACGGTGTGGGGGTCTGTACAAAGTTTGCACATAGAAAAGATGGCGCCAATGCATTCTACATATCCTCCTTTCGGCATCGCCTTCGCGATAATGAAAAGAAAGTTGAACCTTTATTACATTTCTACGGTATTGCCCATTGCACGTAACTGAGCTTTGGCAGGAAATACGAGGGTAAACCCATAGTCGGTCGCCAGACTAATAATAATTTAAAACAACAACAACAGAACAAACACAAATACAATGATAACGATAATGACATAAAAAAAAGAATGTATGCAGCAAGAAAAAGTCTAAAATAAAAAATCGAATCAGCAGTACTGTTCATTTTAAAACATAAAGACATAATAGTATGACAGCTGGCCTCATACCTGACCGGCCATCATCCTCACACATCTCAGCCCAGGAGTGAAACAGCTTGATCTGTTTCTCTTCAGTCAGCATAGCATTGAAAAGTGATGCAATCAGGGCATTCTCAAGAAATTCTCCCGGGACCATGAAATAGTCTGACTGCAAGGATATCTCAACAGTAAACTCATAGTTTGCTCTGTCAGTCTCAAACTGTCTGAATGCTCTAACATAATCAGGCTCTATCAGTTTTGCTATCTTCTCCATTCTTGACATAAAGTGTTGATGAAACCGTCCCTTCGCTTCCAGGTATGCCATGCGAAAGCTTTCATCATCCTTGATACTTTCAGCATATCTTTTTAAAAGTGGGTGAATGTCATACATCACTTCCTTAGCTTCCTCGTTAACCACAAAAATGATTGCATTAGTTACCAGTCCCTCTAACAGAACAAGAGCCTCTGATATACTGAGGCCAAAGATCTTAGCAGCTGTAGAAGCCGAGAAAGCACCACAGAACAATGAAATTGATACAGCTGACACTTTTAAGCTATCAGTAGGAAGTGAATTGAACATTTCTCTGATTATGGAAAACTGGACTATATCCACTCCTTCTTCTTCAAAATTGAATGCCTTTTCTTTAGCATCTTCATTCAAGTTTGATTTATTTGGAGAAGCATCTTTCCCCTTCTTAATTCCAGCAATGAGATCATCAGCAGCTTTTCTTTCTTGTCGCAAAATAGCTGCTAAACCTTTCGAAAGAAGGGGTATTCCTTTGGAGATGTTAATGAGTTCATTCTTCTGGTGGGCATTAACATTAACCATTCCCCTGGAAGTGAGGATCTCTTCTGAATGGGAACTTTTAAGACGCTTCACCTCAAAATTGTCCACTTTTTTAGCATCTTGCAAATGAGTTCTGGATGTCAGGAGCAGTTTTAATGTTATTTCCTTGTCAAATTCTGAAAGCCTCACTAGAAATTGCACAAAAGCCGTTTTCAAATTCTTACCTTCCTTCCCTTGTCCAGTGGTGAATTGTTCAACATTATCGAGTAAGAAGAGAACTGGCTGATTTAATACTTGAATCCTCTCATGAATGCTTGTAACAACGGAATTCTCATTAAGGTAGCCGATCGGAACAGTTAGTTCAAGAGAACTCATCATGTTGAGATAAATGGCCTTCATATTTTTAGTCTCTCTTAGATCACAAACAAAATACTTTCCCTGCCATTCGGAACACACTTTCTTTGCTAGTGTTGTCTTTCCCACTCCAGCCGATCCAAACAAGTTCAAAACCAGCGACTGCTCTTTAGTTTCAAGTTTTTTTGTAATTTTCTTTATTTCATCTTGTCGCCCTAGCAATTCCTTCTCTGGATCAACTTGCGTCTGCTTCTGAGAGTCCTTGAAACTCTTGATAATTTCCTTTATCTGTTCTTCCTGTTTCGATTTCGGGGCAACAAACTCTTCGATCAGCGTGAGTTTGTTGTCAGACACAAATCCACGCTTCACTAAAAGCTGCAAAGTTGACAACAAGTCTTGATTATCGAGCGTTTTAAATTTGCCTCCATAATTCCTTTTAAGTGACTGCACAACATCTTCTGATTCTGCTGGATTAAACTTTGAAGATATGTTTGTAAAGAGTTCTTGAAATCCTGGTGGGCTTCCGATAACTGCCGCCATCTTAAATCGCACTGCTGACCGAAATACTGAGCCGCAATTTGTCACTTAAGCGGAAGGGAAGAGAGAGTCAGGGCCTCTTCATATGAGCCCGATCGACCGGGCTGGCTCGGTTTCCGAGATCTCGCCTGGCCACTCTTTTCTTTGTACAAAATATCGATGTGTTCATACAGTGAGAGGCCGGGCTGGCCCGGTTACCGAGATCTCGGTTTTTGCGGCCGAGTTCTCGGTAACCGGGATGAAAATTTTCCTATATGAACACTCCAGCCCGGTGATCGGGACGAAACTTTTTAAACAAAAGAGCTTCGCTCTCACAACATAGCGACCAAAATGGCATAATTTTGGTCTTGTATGTATTTCCACTTTAGAAGTATGCGAATTAGCTTTATTAGTAAAGTTACAAGAGTCCACAAAGTTATGACAGTCGCGAACAATACAAGTTTATGTTCCATCGTTTTGGTTGTGTTTATTGAATTCATCCCGTTCGACCGGGCTGAATTTTCCCACATAAAACACACCACAGAATTCGTCCTGGTAACTGAGCCAGCCCGGTTACCGGGTTCATATGAAGAGGCCCTCAGGCAGCCTCTGCACTTTCGCCGGCAAGTGAGCTCAGTCAGCTGCTTTTCAAGACTTGACATGGACATACTAATACGCCTGAAAATAGAGCTTTGCGAGATGCTATGTGGCCTGACAGACTGTAAACAAAACTGCTGTCGGTTCTTTTAACAGTTCAAATCGCATCGTCTAACCATTTTGAAGTTTCATGTAGGCTCGTATTCGGACCGTATTCTGGCAATAAAATGAACCGAATTAACGGTATGTCACCTGTTGTGATCACGAGGCTTTTTGTACCTAGTTAAAAGACGAATATCAAAATGTGACAACTATGAATAATTTAAACCGTCACAATGAACCGGGAATGAACATATCCCTCTCTTTGTTATCAGATCCTTTGCATAACAAAAAAATCGCAATCCGTAACCAGTTCCCCGAGATATATAAAAGAGAGGACTTTGCATCATGCTTTGCATCATTCCTGTTATTCAAATAATAATATTTTTGAATTGGTAATATGCGGACATTGTGAAATCCTGGCTCGTCGAAAATGATAGGTGTGCAACGTCGTTTAGTCTTGTTTATGTAGACAAAATTAACTGAGCCCCATTGTTAAAATATGGCAGATTAGAGAAGACAACTTTTATTCTTTTTTAATTGTTTATATTTCCAGACCACGATGCCACAGCGTTCTTCAAACTGCTCTGGGAATTTATGATCACTTACTCCAGAACAAAAAAGCAGCTGTCGTAGCGAATGCTTGCATTAATTTTGTGCATTATCTCTTCAGTTTCATGCTCAAAATAAACAAATGCTTAGCGATCTTATGGGTTAGTGACGTGACCAG
>JAHPZR010033484.1:5000-28345 GCA_019787425.1 Platygyra sinensis | reverse complement strand
TTAATCTTTGTTGAAATAGAGGATTCTATCAATCCTATTGTGCTTAATTGAGCGTCCTCGTTACTAATTGGCCAGTTTGATACAAAGCGAATGGTATAAACATTACTACATTTCGATCATCAGCAGTTATCTGCTTCGTTACTTTGCAAGTCAGAAGCGCTTTTGCCACTGTTTTCGAATATGGATCCGTACGATTTTGACCAGGACGATTACGTTGAAAGTCGCGACAACGACTTTAGTGCTTCCTTCATAGAGGAAATGCGTGACGATGACAGTTCCGATGAAGAATTTCTTGGTTTTACTCGGGAAGATATCTATATGGCCAAAAACTCGAGAGTGCGACGCTTCCTCGAGAGAAACACGAAAGACGCCGAGGGAAATCAAGAGGACGAAGAGTTAGACTTCCTGCCCGGGTGGAAAAGAAAAGCCGATCCTTCTGAGTAAGTAAAATAATTGTAGTGGTTTTATTTCATTTAATATTTGGCGAGTGCTTGTTCTAATAGTTTTAATGTTCTATAACGGTGTAAGTTATATATCAAGGCCGTCGTTTGCATAAAGTTTTACTGCAAGCTGTTAAAGGTGCGAGAGAGTACGTAAGTTTTGCGTGCGTTTTTCGTAGCTTCAAAGTCGTTAAGTTAATGCAAAGTAGCATTTACTTTTTTTTTTTTCGGAAAAAACTATTTTAAGGTGGAGTAGTTTATTTGAGAAGTGGTGGGTGAAACTGAAAGTAAACGGTGTGACAAAGATTAGGGGGCTGAGGTTTACAGATGTTAGTCAGTTTGCCTGCCAATCGAATGAATTTATCAGCGAATTCTCCGATTTATTGCTAACGTGCGCGAAAATGTTCTTGATTTATTGTCGATAAAAAAAAAACCCTTTATGCACCCTAAGATAACGCTCTAAACGTAGGCCGTTTCAAGATTTACAAAATTATAAATTCCTAGGCTACTTTTCTGCTGGATTTCCTTTAAGGCTGTGTTGGTTGACGATTGATTTCTATTCAAAGCTTTTGTTTAATAAGGAAAGAAATGTTCTCGTGTGGATTTCAATAAAAAAAAGAGAACGGACGGGTTTATTTTCTTATTTCACACTTGGCTGGAGGGCTGGTGATTATCTGGTCAATTCGAGCTCGAGTTCTAATACGTTTAAGTTTGTGTCAAGGCGCCCTCGGTTTCTCAGAGCTTTAATTATTAAAGGTGTATTGCATAGACTGTAAAAGTTGCAAGTGCACGTACATCGCCGGCAATCAGAAAATTTCATTATGGACCAGTATACATGGCAATTCTTTGCGTGCGAATGAGCAAATTGACGTCAGTTTTTTATTTGTCTGTCCTGTTATTGATCATGAATTTCGTCATAACATTGTCAAAGTAGCTGTGAATCCACGAGGCGATAGCCGAGTGGATCTGCAGACTACTTTGACAATGTTATGACGAAATTCATTGTCAATAACAGGACAGACGCATTAAAAACTGACATCAGTTTGTTTTTTTACGATAACAAATTGTCGAATTGCCCGCTCTCGCTCGCTGACGCGTCGCATGAATTTCAAATTCATCTGTCTGTCTGCAAATTGACAACAAAATTAAACCAATGAGCGCGCGTGAGTCATCGTAAAATAGGACTATGCTTTATTACAGGAAATTAAGGCTCCGTCAAATTAATGCGAATCGGTAAATTGGCGTTAATTTCATGGAGCGCTAATTTTGTTGAGCGTTAATTTCCGCGACGTTAATTAAGTGCAGAGTTAATTTCCGCGTTCTTAACTTCCTAAACTGGCAAATAACAAGTTTGTCTTTTTTTGTTCTTGTGGTATTAAAACTGGTTTCGATTACAAATTGGCGTGTTTGTCATACTTTGTTATTAACGGCTTACGAGCCGCCGTCTAATTGGACATTTAGTTCAGTTACATTCTCCAAAATAGTTTTTTCCGGTGTGAAATTTTATGCAAAGTTTTTAAGTCTGTTGTACTACTAAAACAATTTCTGTCACCCGGGCGGGCGAAAGAAGAGTCCAGGATAACTTGCATGCGCATGCTCAGAACGAACCAATCAAAAATTACTAGGTCCTAACCACGCTGCTCGCGTCATTGTGTCGCGCAATGCCTTCTTCAGCTCGTGCTCAGAAAGAAAACATTTTCGTTGACGTTGATATTGTCGTAAGAAACATAAAAACGTAAAAATCGAAATTGTTGCTCGTATATTATCATTCAGAAAATCGCGCCACAAGCCAAATCTGGAAAATATTTCCAAATGTGATTTTCCCCCGATTTGGGGGGAAAAAATGGCGGCGTTCTTTCGCCCGCCCGGGTTCAGCCCCTATATGGGGCGGAAAGAAAGGAGAGGTCAGGGACTGGAATAACCCGGAACCAATCAGATTGCAGGATTTGTTGAATTCCGCCCGCTCACGAACTGAGAAAAAATAATAATGTATTTTAATCAAAAGTACTGTCAAGTTTGATTGTTTTTCGTTAAGGTTTCTCAAAGATTGGTTAAATCGCTATACAAAACTAAACGTGATTTTGAGACAGCATACCGCATTAGATTGGCCCCTAGTTAAGAGAAAACATATTCTCCTTCCGCGTGTAATGAATAAACAAGACGAAGGACTTTTCTGAAAGTCTAACAGAACAGTTGATACGGCAGTAGTTACAAAGCCGAAAAAGGAGAAGGATACTAATTTTTTCCTGTTGCATTCATTTAGGTGGAAAAAAAATGTCAGAAAAGCGGCGCGGAACTGTGGGAAGGAAACCACCAACTATCGGGGCGAAAAGGTGCCCGCCAGAAAGATCGGACCACACTGTTCTTGTCCACTTGAATGTTTTGAGAGGGTAATCACTTACTTACTTTGCATGTCATATTTGGCTCTCGTATAGTATTATAGCAAAGCCACTAAATTGGATAACGGATGAACTCCGGCCAAATAGTAAGTTGGGAAACACGTAAAAAGATAGACAAGCAGTTCCATAAAAACATACATATAAAATCATAAAAGCGAGTATGTATGATTTTTCATTGAGATCTCGCAGCTGTTTTTATAGCTGATATTCCTGCTTGTTACAAAGGTTCGTTACTTTCATGAAGTTGGCACGAAAATATTTACTGATCAAGGCTGCAGTCTAAGGGCAAAAACGTTTCGTCGTTAGGATGCCGATGAACCGTGAATTAAGCCCACTAAGTATACAAGTACATTTACCTATCTCTCTCTTATTACAGATAGACCGAACTGAAAGGGAACGATTGTTTTCAAATTTCTACGAGCTGGGTGACAGTAATCTTCAAAATGCCTACCTTCGCGGTCTCATAGAGAAGGAAGACACCGACGGGCTTAAACGCCAGAGATTTTCTTATTTTGTTTCAACTAAGGAATTGATGAGAGTGGAGGTATGCCATCAATGTTAGTTTTTACACTTAGTGTTAGTTGAAATAGAAAAAGTCTGTTACGATTTCTGAAAAGGATATCATGTTTTACCGATCAAATAATATTCTCAATGAAAAATATGCCGACTTGGATTGAGTTACGAAATACTGGAATACCAATCATTAGGTGAAGTTAGGTTGAAAAACTATGTTTGGTGACCTCAAAACAACAAGAGAGCGGTTCAGATTATAAAAGATCGCACCAGTATACGTCGCGTGCTTTTTGTATGGCCGACTTTGCATAAAAGAATGCAAAGAAATTTATAAAATGGCTTTATTTGCAACAGCAGAGTTCAAACGCACTAAGCACGAAAAAAAGTGACTTAAATACCTGTGGGAATATCTTGTCCGCGGTTAGGGAGACTTGTCGTTGATCTCAACATTATCTGATTTACGGTTATATTTGCAGGTCTGTTCACAGGCATTTTTGTCAATTCATGGCATAAGTGAAAAGAAAGTGAGGGTGGTACGAGAAAAGGAGAACATCACAGATATGAGGGGAAAACACCAGTCCAGGCCCCATCGAATCACTGAGGAAATGAAGCAAAAGGTAACTACCTAAGGTCAATGATTTTTACTTACTTATTTACAACAGTTGATTCTTCAGGTTATTTTCGAGAGATGAGTTGGCACAAATATTATAGCCATAGTAAGGCACCGCCGTCAATAAATAAGTTGAAATGCAGTGAAACAAGCTCAAAGAAGAAAAATATGACTGATTCGATAAAAAGATTTCAAAAGCTGTTTAAACAATAATGATATATGGCATTCATGTCTGTTGTTTGCTCTCTCAGGTCAGAGATCACATAAATAGCTACCCAGCTCAGGAGTCACATTATTCCCGGAATGACAATCAAAATAGAAGGTAGTTGTAAATTTACGTATTTTAGCTTTTGTCTCTTAGGTCGTTTTGGGTCCAACATAAAAGATTTCTGCCCTAATAAACTCTGCTCCTTTCATACATTCGAGTGATTGTAGCATCAGGAAGCCGTATAAACGTAGTGGTGGCCCCATAAATTCGTGTAACGTGACCAAGCCTAGCCTTCGGAATTATCATCACAGGGGAAGAAGGGGCGTTGTTTTTCCCCTTTCCTTCCACAGATTACAACGCTTTACGTCACACACACTTTGAAGAGCTTTTAGACCTGCAGTCAAATAAATAATGTGTATTTTTAAGCTTCACATCTGTTTCAATGGCTCACTGTTATCAGGTTTAGTGCTTATGTTCCACTATTCTTTTAAGATATCTGGAGGGGAATCTTTCGCTTCTGCGTATGTACGAGGAGTACATAGAAGAAAACGAGCCAGCAGTCTGGAAGAGAAAACAGGGGATTCTAAAGTAAGGCAATTTTAAGACAATAAATCGCAATGTTCATCAATCGTATAAAACAAATCGAACGTGACTTACAATTTACATATATTTCAGGTAGTGAGATATATCTCAATTTATTCCATGTCATAGAAAATACAGCCAAACAGAAAAGAGGCAGGCTATTGTATTTTCGGCGGTATTGAAACCACAAACACACAAAGACCCTAGCTGGTTGTTGAGTGAAACCAAACGCTGAAGAATTACACGCTAAGAATTTATCAGGTTTTGAGTTTCTGATGTAAGGAAAACAAAACTCTTTTTCCTTTATGATTAACTTTTCGCGAACAGAAGCTCGCAATTTTCTTCAAATTTCGATGTTTCGGTTAAAGTAATGATCCAAATGAAACCTCTAGTGTAGAAAAGAAGTCATTGAAAAAGATTAACTATTGGCAGAGAAATGGCGGTTTTAAGTTTTGGCCGGAAGTAAAAATTACCCGTCTGATTGACGTATTTAGTTCTGTTTTCTCGAATCAATTTTTCACTTGAAGCGGACATTGTAAAGAGCTAACACCCATAGGGAATTTGTCCGATTGCCCCCAAATTTTGACAGTGGGTAGATTAAAACATTTACAACAAAATTGGTGTCTGCGGATTTTTTCTTACAAAATATCTTTTTCAATGAGAGCGATTTTTGTACAACTGACACTTCACATTTCTCTAATACTATTTCGAAAACGTTCTATAACTTTTCACTGTAACTGAGTATGACAAACTGAACGCAGGCACGCTTTTTAGAGCTTTGGGTCCGAAAACTGCTCGGAGGCTTGGCAGGAGCCTATTAGCCTTGGCTAAATCTTTATATTACGCGTATTTGTCATGGCATGATAGCACTAGTTATGAAAGTGACTCCCAAGACACCTTTTGTGACTAGGAAAGAAACATTTTCTGTTCCACAGGAGCCAACTCCTTCAAATGATTTTTAAGGTGGAGACAAAGAAATGTACAGCATACCACTCAGCGTGTATACATACCCTGATATATTACATATTGTACAGTGTAACTGAAATTTGTTAATGTTCTTAGGGCAAGACAAGAAAATGTCCAAGCGCAAGAACCACTTAAACCGGAAATTTCGTACGATCTCTTCTGGAGGGTCTTTAGAACGGATTTTAACCTTGGGTTCCGTAAACCCAAATCTGACACGTGTTCTAGATGTGACTCCTTAAAAATAGCTATTAAAGAAGAAACAGATCGAGAAGAGAAATCAAACCTAGAAAAAGAAAGAGATGATCATCAAGATAACGCGCAGCTTGCTTATGACGAAAAGAAGAAGGACAAGAAGGTAACATTCGATTTACTTTAGTCAATCCCACTCCTGGCATATTTAGCATATTTACTTTGTTACCCTTATAATAATTTCGCTTGTAAAAAAAACCTGCATGTAATATTTATCCTTTGATGGGTACAATAATTTTGTTTCGTTTGTTTATAAGGATGCCATCATGACCTGGTCTGGCAAAAGGCGACTATATGGTGGAGTGCAAAATAAGACCCAAGACTGCGTGGATGTCATTACCTTCGACTTTCAACAGAACCTAGAAACACCTAGTCTGCGACATAATGACATGTTTTACCTTCGGCAATTGTGGACGTATAATTTTGGAATCCACGACTGCGTACAAGGGAGAGGTATGTATATGTACATATATAGTGCATGAGTTACACAGTGTTCAAGCTAAAAACAGGTGCTGCGACACCACAAGTCAGTAGTAGAAGGAGATCGGGGAAGGACAATCTCAGACATAAGAAAAGCTGAAAGCAAAACTCTTATGTAAGTTCATAATGTAAAAATGGACTTATGGATAACATTACGGAACCAATAGGAAATAGGGACGTTCATAGTCATAAACGACGAAAGTATGCTAGACTACCTCTTGTTCTCGAGATTGAGATAGCCAGGGAGGCTTCTAGCACTCTCTGAAATATTAGAATGCCGTATTTATTCAGTCGAATACTTGCTCAACCTCGGATTGGCGCGGTTATGGTCATGAAATTTTGTTACAGTTTTGATTAATTGGTAACAGGACTTTGTGTCGTCCAATTCTGTCTGCAATTAAACAAATCGGACTTCCGCTATACGCGGTCGTCCGATTTTGTTAATCACTCGTTTGATTACAGACCGAATTGGATTCCGCTCAGTCCTATTAACACTATTAGTTGGTTGATTAAATAATACTTGCTATTGTTATTTAGGTTACATGCACGTTTGGTCTGAGACGACAGCCAAGAGAGGGAGCGCGGAGGTCGTCTCCTGCCTCGAAAAATTTTTTAATGACAATGGAACTGGAGCGAGGTAATTTCCTATTTAATATCATTACTAGTAACTCGTAAGGTTTGTTCACGTCGTGAATACTGAAGTCTTTTCTAACAAAGGACCTACATTTCTTTACATCTGTCGATGGGTGTTCTCTCTATTTGAGGGTTTTGTATAAGCTTTCCAGAATCAGCCGTTTGACAGACCAACTCACAAAAGAGAGAGATGTTTACCTTGATTTTGTTTTAACTTTACTGAAGTGAAGTCTTTAATCGAGAACGCAATAGCAAACCTCTGTAGTAAATGGCAGCAAAGTCAGAAGTAAGGCAACCTTAGGTTTCTTAAAAATTATAAAAAGAACGCTCACTGGCTACATATAGATAAAGAACTTTCAAGCTTTCGGCTGTCAGGCTACAGCCTTAAATGGATAAAATGGAAAAAAAAACAATATACGAAAATAGGTGGGACTAATAAAAAGGATATATCAAACAGGAGAAAAAAGATGTATGTAAGTGTCAAAAAAAAACTAAATTGTTCTTTTTTAAAGGAATAGAGTATTGATTATGGAGCGGCCTTGAATTGTTATCTGCACGATCTATCGAAGCGGTGTGCCATGATTCTAGTGTCTTGCGGATACGAGAAGAACCCTTGTCGATCACTTGGGAATTTTTAAAATTAATGGAGTGATTTGTAGAGCAAGCGTGGTTAGCAATGTTGGAACTTCTTGCGTAAGACTTCACATTCCTCATATGTTCTTTCTTCTACTTTCAAAGCATCTGCCAGTTTTTCCATTTTATCCATTGAAGGCTGTAGCCTGACAGCCGAAAGCTTGAAAGTTTTTTATTTATATATAGCCAGTGAGTGTTCTTTTTATAATTTTTAAGATGTCTTATCCTGGCTAATTAACAAGTGATTGTTCTGTTCTCTTCTTCAGATCTCTGATTTCCTACTCAGATGGGTGTGGTGGACAAAACAAGAACCACACTTTTCTCTTTTACTATATAGACCTCTTCAAGCGAGGAGTGTTCGAGTCAATCGAGCACAAGTTCATGGTACGAGGACATTCGTACCTTGAAAACGATCGCGACTTCGCCCTGATTGAGAAGAGGAAAAAAAGCAGTACGGTTCTCCTCCCCGAGGATTGGGCCAAAGTTATTGAGGGAGCCAACCTGAGAAACCCCTTCAAGGTCACAAAAATGAGGCAAGAAGATTTCAAGAGCTGGAAGACGCACCTTGACCACAAGTATTGCCTCCAGAAAAAGGATACTAACGGAAACCCTGTGCGATTCCAGCAGATCCACAGATTCAACGTTGGCTGGGGATCAGAACTTGATCCTAAGACAGGGCAATCGGTGTTGACATACCACCCCGAGCACGTATGGATCAAGACCAGTCATGACCCTTCCCAGCCGTGGCAGAAAGTAGCAATCAAGGAAAAAGCAGCGTCAAACAGCCAACCACCAGCTCTGTACTCCTCGCCAATCCCTTTGAAGCCAGCAAAGGTAGAAGACCTGAAAAAGATCGCCGAGAAACATCTCCCGGAACCGCAGAGGTCTTTTTACTTGAACTTGAGGGAAGAGGAGTAAGGCAAGAAGCAAGCAGGCTCCCTCAATAACGGCAGTCCACAGCTACCACCCTGCATTGCACTCCGCAGGGAAAATTCCTGTTTGCCGAGCGTTCGGCATTGCACACAGGTACCAAAAACAGCTCCCACCCTGCATTGCACTCCGCAGGGAAAATTCCTGTTTGCCGAGCGTTCGGCATTGCACGCAGGTAACACGCGCCTTGCTTTCGTCGTTTGTGGACGATTGCAGGTCGCTTAAAACGGCTCTTTTAGGAGCCACCAAACCTACAAAAGTCAATGATCAATGCAATGTGCTATCTCCTTTATAGTAAATAATATTCAATAAAGTCTCTTTGTTCTTTGGCCTGGGAAATCTAGCGAAACGATTTGGGAACGGCTTCCATATGGGACCTTACAAAAAATCAGTTGTTAGAAGGAAAGCCTTCGCGGTTATGTGTTTGACCATGTGCATAGTTCTTTAGTTACCACCACTTCTTCGAGCCTATTCCCTCCGCCTTTTCGAGTATTCTTGGGTTGCACAAAAACTAAAACTAAAGAGTCACCAAAGTTATTATTTTCATTAGGCGTAAGAGTGGATAAATTTAAAGCTTTTAAAATTTTTCAGCGCGATATCATGCTTCGTCTAAAAAGAGGAACATTTCAAATTTCAGAGTTATGGTGGTGCATGACATAAAGCTATGAACGTGTTTGTCGAAAAATATATACTTATTTCGGGACTTTGAAGCCTTTTTAGAAGTTAAAGTACTAGGAAAAGTGCTTATTTAAATGCTTGCTTGGTCAGTTCAGATAATCAGTGGCCTAGATAGCCAAAGTACGTTCCAGACGTTTACGCTATTTTCCTGGCCGCCATGTTGGTGTCCCTTGGAGGTACGCCAACATAGCGGCTGCATACTGGGCTCTGTAAATTTGTGCAAATTATTTCGACGAGTATTTGAAGTTTGGGAAAACGCACAGACCTAAAACTTAGAGACGCGTCTAATTTCTTTATGTCATATAACGTATGATTTCTTTACTTTATACACTGAACGGTTTTCGAATTATTTTTTTAATTGCGTGACGGGGCTTGTGTCCTTCTGAAGGACACAAACATGGCGTCTCCATACAAAGCTCTATAAATTTGGGTGACACACTTCTGCAAATAACCTGATTCTAGGCAAGGTTCTTAATACATCAATCATCTATCGTATCCAAGACTCTTGACTTTATTCATTGAATGGTTACGATTTTTAGTTTTGATCACATGACTGGTGAAAACCGAGAATAAAGCCGCCTCTCATCGCTTGCAGTCACCATGGGTGAGGTCCGACATGGCGTGTTTCGCTCGAAGCGGCGGGTAACAATGCGGCTACTCGTATTACCAAAAGGAAATTTTCGGCTTTCCGAAACGGAGAATGGCTCCCATCATGAACAGCTTGATTAATGGGATTATTATTTTCTTGACAATTATCACTCTCTCGTGGTGAAAGGTTTTTTTTCAGCTTACCAGAGCCGCCCCAAGGAAACGATCGGAATGGGAAGTCGAAACGACTTCCCATTCCGATCGTTTCCTTACAGGGGACGTTTTCGAAGGATATGGGGTGTGCCTTACCGCTTACTAAAAAAAAAATCTTTTTACAAACCTGAAAAGAAAATGACTAACGCAAAGAACGTGAGGAACTTGACTAGTTTATTTTCCTGCTCTTTAAATTTAAAGTTTCAAGTGGGGTTCCGCTGTATCTATACAAACGTGCACCCTTGTTTTCAATGAATTTTTTATTCTCGACGGAGTAATCAGAAACTTTTCAACTTGCTATTCCTCTTTCCTGGAAAATAAGCATGTGTATTAATAATAGGCTTCCAACACGTCGCACGAATTTCCGGTAAAGTTTGCATGGTACAAGATAACATCACCTTTGACAGGCAAGCAACGAAAAACTCATGAAGTGAATGTATCAGAAAAAAGCCTAATGGCAGGTTTCCAAAACTTAACCCGTACACACGAGCTGGGGCAAATAAAAAGAAAAGTTAATTAAAGCTAGACCAAGTTTGAATTGTGGTTTCAAAACAGGAAATAATAACGTCATTGTCCAGAACGCGAGTAACGCAATAAGCCAGTTCCTTGCTTTGTTAGGTTGACCGTGGGAAAGTTTGCGCGATTTTCACTTGCCATCCTCCGGAAGAAACTTTGGCACATGGAGATACAAAGGAATGAAAACAATTCATCTAATTCAGGCACAGACAACGTGAATGGAAGAAGAGGTCGGTTTTTGTTCCTCCGCGCGAGGAACTCAGATTACATTATGCAAACTAGAGAAAAGAACGAGGTAACTTCTAGCGGCCTAGGAAAAGCGGAAAAAGAATGCTCGCAGTCTATGTGGTACGTATTTCACCTCGAAATCCGTTATCACAAACAAGCTAGTTATTCTGTAAGCCACTTGCAAGTAATTTCAGCCAGTGTTTACGTTTAGAGCGTTACGTTTGGTAGGGGTGCGTATCCATTTCATGCATGCTCTAATTTGCAGAAAATGATGGTCGAATCAGGGACATCAAAAAATAATTTATTGTAGGGTTTAGATTTTCCTTCACATCATTCATTTGCCTTATGCTTGGGAAAGCACAATGAACCTGCGGCGAACATTTAGGCCAATAAATTCCAGCTTGCGAAAGCGTACCAGCCACTGTGCGACATGCACAGTGAAACAGGAAAAAGGCAGAAATCTACTCACACAAGCCAACTACTGATCACTACTAGCACTCGATTTTTTCATCTAAAGGAACTAGCGCACGGTCAATCTTAGTAGAATTCCTTTCTGACCCTTTCTATCTAGACTGCGAGCAGTCTCTCTTTTCCTCGGAAACGCGGGAAAGAAAGCAAAGCGTTCGAGCGTGACTGTGAGCGTGACGTGGGAGTGGCGATGCCGCAAGCCGCTGGTAGCGTGGGCGTTGGAAGACGAGCCGCTCCCACGTCACGCTCGCAGGCTTACTTGTTTTGCGTTTCTTCCCACGGATTTTCGATAAAAAGAGAGACCCTCGCAGTCTACTTTCGATCACGTGATGCTCGTAGACAGATAAAGTTTTGCTGAAAACTTAGTATGACACATAAGTCATACTTGAAAGTTTTAAATTTATTATCAACGACGGCGCGCAATATTTTGCAGTCTTGGCGGAACTTTATTTGACAGGTGAGTTTCGACGAGAATTAAGACGGTTAATTTTAGCAGCATCGAGTTGTTTTGGTTATTGAAAGAAGAGGTGAAATCGCGAAAAAAATAAACTGACCTCGTCTCGAACCGATGTCGCGACAAAAGTAACCAAATTGCGGCGCCTTAATCGATTGAGCTAACGAAGCAACACGATAGCTATAGCGAAATTACGCGAGTTAAAACTTCCATCGCTTTGAACAACTAGCAGCGAATGCGGCACTTCGGTGACTTTTCAGCTTAAACATTTCTGAGAACTTTCAAAATTGGCCGAAAATATAAGGAACGTTCTTTTCGACGGCCGAAACCTTCGAAATTTCCGGATCTTCATTATCGAAGGTGGGTTTCGATACCAACTTAAACGGTTGATCTAAAAGAGTATCGACAACCCCGGCTATCTTTAGCGTTTGTTTTGATGTGAAAGAGATCAGAAGATGATAAATAGAAGGAAAAGAAAAATGGGCGGACGTCGAGTCGAACTCAAGTCCCGACAAAATGTAAACGCGCTGCCAGCACTGCGCCTTAACCGATTGTGCTAACGAGACATCTCTATCGAGCTAGCGTTAATTTTATGTATATTAAACTTGTATTGGCTCCAACAACTAGAAGCCATTAGCAGCTTCGCTGATTTCATTGTTCCGCGAAACAAAAGAAACACAATAGGTTTCTTTTGTTTCGCGTTCGATAAAAAGATGCCGCTAGGAAAACCGACGTTTTTTGCATACGTTATTTCTCGAAAACGAAGCAACGTATAGCGAAAAAAAAGGCAGCACATTGTTTAATACACCTAAACGAACGTACATGCAAAATTTGGAGCTGTTTTGGCGATGTTCAATTTTAGCCAAAAATCACTACCGCCCTTTTTCCACCGAAGCCTTCAAACGATTACTAAGCTTGTGGTATATCAGCGTTGTTTCCCTTCTTTGCATGAATGGTGGGATTTTTTGAAGAATTCTTTTAAGGGTATTGCTCAGGATTTTGGTAAGAAGAAACAAAAACAATGGAACTATGTGAAGGTGGATGCAACTAATCTGTTGATCAAAGCCAAGCGAGATCTCCTTGTGGGCAATGATTCGGCTAAAACTCAAATCGAACATTTGGAAAGTGATTTACACAAGCAATTAATCAGGCTCAAGATGAGGCGGTTAAAATTCGTAGTCAAGCTCAGTGGTTAGAAGACAAAAAACCGACAAAATATTTTTTACGTTCGAGTCAACACGCGATGACAAGAATACGATCAGAGTTATTTATAACTCCGAAGGTACTGAGGTCGTCACACAACACAACATCGAAGCAGCTTATTGTGACTTTTATCGGAAATTATACTCTTGTGATCCCGTCGACCCTCAAATTCAACAAGATCTGTTGTCGAAAGTTAATGTTTCCTTGAATGATCAAGATACTAGTATTTGTGAGTGTCCCTTATCTACAGATGAAATCTCCCGTGAAATTCGCGGTTTGTCGAAAGGGAAAACCCCTGGCTCTGATGGATTACCTCTGGAATTTTATGTTAAATGTTGGGATCAGTTGTGTCCCATCTTACTCCAACTTTATAATTTTAGTTTTGATCAAGGATTTCTTAGTACATCTATGCAAGGCAGCGTTACCCATTTGATTTTCAAGAAAGATGATCGGAAAGATTTGAAGAACTGGCAACCTATTTCTTTGTTGAATGTTGATTACAAAATTCTATCTAAGGCGTTGACAAACCGGTTTTCAAAGGTCTTAACATCTATCATCAGTGAAGACCAAACTTGCTCGGTTTCTGGACGTACTATTTTCGATTATTTGGCTTTGTTTAGAGATACTTTGGATTATATCAATTTGACCGATGAGACAGGTATTTTGGTGAGTTTGGATCAGGAGAAGGCCTTCGACCGGGTCGACCGATACTTCCTGAGCAATGTCTTGCAAAAATTCGGTTTTGGTCCTGTTTTCATGCGTTGGATTTCTATTTTGTACCATGATACTGTTATGCAGATTCTCGTCAATGGTGTTTAACTGATCAAATTCCTCTCGAACGGGGAGTTCGACAGGGCGACCCCCTGTCTCCCCTATTATATATTTTATGTGCTGAAGTTCTTGCGAGCAATATTCAGGCTGAGACTAAGATACAAGGTTTTTTACTCCCTGGAGCGCGGGGTCAACAGTTTAAAATGAGACAGTATGCTGATGATTCCACGTGCTTTGTTAAGGATTTATACTCTCTTAGTGTTTTGTTTTTGATACTGAAACGATACGAATTAGGCACTGGAGCTAAGTTGAATTATTCAAAAACGGAAGCGATGTGGTTGGGGGCGTGGCGCTCCTGTCCAGACAAACCACTAGGTCTGAAGTGGGTGACCAAAATGAAGATCTTAGGAGTTTGGTATACTAATGGCCTTGCTAATGTAGATCCAGATAACTGGCAATCTAAATTAAATAAGCTTGAAAAGAATTTAAACCTCTGGAAAAGCAGGTCCCTGTCCTTTGTTGGGAAAGCTCTGATCATTAATGTTCTCGGTGCTATTAAGTTTTGGTTCCTGGCTCGGGTTCTGCCTACCCCCGAGTGGGTTATTTCTCGATTTAAGACTTTAGTTTTTTTCTTTTCTGTGGAATTCTAAGATTGAAACAGTTAGTCGACAGACTCTGTCGGCTCCCGTCAAGGATGGAGGCCTGGGTATAATTGATTTCCTTGCTAAGAGTAAAGCTTTGAAAATATCTTTAGTTGTGTCTTCACTAGTGAAGCAGGAGTTTAAAGCCTTTTATTTGACTAAGTATTTTATTGGTTCATAACTGGGTAAACTGTGACCCGAGTGGTCTCACCTTTGTGACAATTCGAGCCCCAGTACCCTGAAACCTACTTCCTTTTATGCGTCTTGTCTGAAAGTTATTACTGGTGTAGAACATTGACTTAGTAGTAAGGATACCTTTACGTATACTGCCAAGAATTGTTATGTACAATTGTTACGGGAAACAGTGTCTGCTCACCTCTGGCCCGCGTATTGGTGAGCATTCATAGGTTCCGATTTTCCTGTCAGTCGTCACTGGTCTTCAGTGCAAGATCCGATCACTGAGAACTTCAAGAACGATATTGCATGGTTGATCACACGTTGGGGAATGAAGATTAGAGACTCTCTTAAGTCATGGGGCTATATAGCTACTGACAGGTGTGCATACTGTCAACGTAAAGAAACTATTGATCACTGTTTCCTTAATTGTCCCAGGGTGAAGAGGGTGTGGTTGTCTTACACCCCCATCCTCTCTGCCCTCTTAAACGTATCCTTTGTAGCCAATGTTAAGTCTGTTTTCTTTTATCTCTGGGCCCATAAAGGACCCACTTCCAATCTATGTGCCTTGTATATTATTAAGACAATACTCTATGGTATCTGGATCTTCAGAAATAAAGCAACTTTTCACAATGGCACCGAATCCTCTGGGGCCATTGTTCGGTATATTAAGTAAGACATCACAACAAGACTTAAGGTAGATTTCACTGGTTATTCCTCTGATCGCTTCAGTAAAATGTGGTGTCATCCCAACCTCTGTAAAATAAACAGAGGAAAATTGGTTAACTATCTTTAAGTACCCACTTAGTAAAATTTGCTCTATGGACTGAACTTATGTTGTATAACTGGAAGTGACTTGTAACCGGACTTGTCATACACCGGATGTGACTACACCCCGATACCTGATTGTAAATTAGTGAATAAAATGTTTTTAAAATAAAAAAAAATCTGTTCTTATCAGCTCAATATCTGATACACTGCTCATTGAGCAGCTCATGTATTAAACTGATTTTTGGGAACTGGGCTGTGGAAAAGAGGCTTGCCTCGTCCCAGCCACAGGTTGCCTCGGTATAGCACTACCTCCGAGTGTGGCGCACTTCCCCTCGGGGAAGAAACCTTCATTTAAAGAAAGGAAGAAACCACGAAAGCCCGCTTGTGACACTAACGTGTGGCCTTTTCCTCTGTCCGCAGGCACAGAGCCAGAAGTTAAGCTAGAGGAGAAGCGCCTAGAAGTGAGGCTGGAGGTCCAGGATGCTTGCAAAGCACTACCACAAGGATATAGAGGTTAGGAGGTTAGGGTTAAGACGATGGCCGCGCTAAGAATTTACTTACCTGACGCGGGAGGTACTGTGATCAAGGAGGCAGTCCTCTCAAGGCGAGGCCCTTCCATTGCACTTGGATCGGGTTGACCCTTGCGATTACCCCAAATGTGGGTAACTTGAGCATATAATTTCTGGTAGTGGGGGCCTGCCTCCGTGCTCGCCCCCAAAAAGTGCATGTGTTGGCTTGGCGAATGGTGGATGTTTGGTGATGGATGCTATGCTTTGTTTCTCAGTTGGCCAGGACGGGAGCTGGACGACCTGGACACAGTCCGCAGGCAAGGAACGAGAACGGAGAACGTTGAGCCCAATGAGAGGTACGTGGATACTCCTGTGCTTGTGTATTACAAGCCTATGACTGATTTTGAAGAGGCACATTTTCATGAGTATAACATCACACCGGATAGACCATGTTCTGCGTATTTCAAGACTTATTCCTTCATGCCAGTTTCTGAAATTTTTGATGCTGTGCGTAAAGATGGTTTTAAGCCTGAACATTTGAGATGTTTGCAACGGAAGCCAACGGGAGAAGTTTTTCTCACCTTCCGTACGCAAGAAATTCGTGACGCCTTCCTTTCCAAGAGTGCCTTCGTGACGAAGGAGAGATCGTATGCTATTAATGACGACGAGTGGCCTATTTATGATGCGCCTTACGAGTTGTGTGACCAAGCAATCATCCATTGGCTATCTCCTTACTGTGAAGTCATGTGGTATTGTCGTGGTTCCTTCAAATCACATGGTGGTGACTATAATGGCCTACGACATTATCGTGTTCGTGCTCATCGTGCCATTCCATCCTTCTTGTGTTTTGGAAAGTTCCAGATCAGAATGTAGTATGATGGCCAAGTGCCTTCATGTTGTGAGTGTAACCGTTTTGGTCACAAGGCAGCCGAGTGTAAGAACACTGTTTGTTTTAACTGTGATGGCCTTGGCCATGTTGCGAAAGAATGTGTCCGTCCTATGTACTGCTGTATTTGTAAGAGTGGCCAGCATCTTGCTTGTACATGCCCACTTTCCTGGTGTCGACCAGGAGCTGGTGATTCTCCTCAGCAGCAGGCTGAGGAACATGGAGCTTCGGGTGGTCATGATTCTAGTGCAGAACATACCCCTAGAGCTGATGATCACGATGGAACTGATAGAGCTGATGGAGCTAATTCTGATGTAGTTTTACTTTCGAGTGATAATGAAGATCTTGTTAATGCTGTTGCTGAAGTCCACCTTCTTGTTGATGATTTGAATTTTTCTGAAGAGACAGATAGTGGTTCTCAGCTTGTTGATTCTCTGGCTGATTATGGCCACTCCGCCGTCTCCGAACTTGTTGTCTGGTTCGGTTGTTTCAGAGGCCGAGGTTTCAAATGCCTCAGCCCGTGCTACTCGTGATACTTTGACTATAGCTGACAAGTCTCCAAGTGTTACTTTGAATAATGAGGGTCTTATTGTTGGATCTACTATGTCTACTGGAGAGGAGAACATTCAGAACTTACCTTCCTTATGTTCGTCATCTTCTACTGACAAATCTTGGGCTGAGGTGGTTGATCACACTTCTCCACCCATAGTCCCTGTTTTGAGAGTAGTTACTGGATCAGATGTTCCTGGTCCTTCTGCGCGTAAGCCCCAGAGAGCTGGATCATCTAGGAGTAAGCCTGCTCCGGCGCCGGCTACTCTATAAATTTGATAAGGATTTTACATCCAAAGACATCTTTGATACTTGTTTGAAGTTCATCCAGCACTCGACTTTAATTATTCGTCGTGGTAATGTACGCTTTTCTACCCATCCTGAGTCTGGTGAGCTTGTATATATGACTGTGAACGATGCACCATATGAGTTGCCTGATTCTGCCATCATTAAAAGGCTTGCGCCTTCTTGCAGAGTTTTTTCCTCTCGCTCTGGAAAGTTACAACATTCTCCTGATGTTTACAATGGTATTCGGCACTACAGGGTTTTCTTGAAGAAATCTGTCCCTTGCTACTTGCATTTTGGCCGCTTTCAAGTGCGCTTTTATCATGATGGCCAGACTAAAACTTGTCGCAAATGCAGCGAGGACTCTCATGTTGCATGTGATTGCAGGAACCAAGCTTGTTTTAACTGTGATGGCATTGGACATACTTCTAAGAACTGTCCTGAGAAGACAAAATGTTGCATCTGCAAGTCAGAAGCGAACCTCTAACTATATTAGAGGTTATTCTGAAGCCTTGTAGAGCTTTAAAATTTTGTTTTCGCAAGTTTTCTCTTACGGTTTTTATAACCACAATCACTGATTAATATGTCTCCAGTCTAGTTTGCTGTGATACGAGACCTCTGCACGCAGTTTACATTTTTCGGGGAATATTTTTTAAACTAGGAGTTTCAATGTGAAAGTACGTGTTGGCGTCAGAGCTTGAAGGAGATACTGAAAATAAGGTTTGAAATAAACGGTTTAATAGGGGCTGGTGTGGCTTTTTAAAAGAGAATTACGGTTTTTTCAGTCAGTTAAGTTTTAAAGAGCTTTTTTTTTGAACAAAAGGCGCAAAATATCTTTTTTTTTTACTTAAGGAATGAACGTAACAGATGTTAGAACTTGGTTTAAGAGACCCAGGAAACCTTTAGTAGATGAATTTCCACAAGTATTCCTTTCAAAAATTAGCCTTTATACTTAAAGGCTTGCAGTAAAAACAAGACATTTCAAGTCTTTTAACAACATGACTGACTTTACCGAAACTTGAGCCGTCACGCAACGTGACATCAAAGGTCATATAAAATTAAAATCCACAGAACAATGATTGCAAGCTTTTCGTTCGTTTTGACAGCACATGTAACTCGATGGTAGAATTATTTAAATAAACAGGCAGAGATTTTGACTCGATGATCAAATTTAAGGCCTCAACAGGCGAAGAATACTGTTTATTCATTCAAAGTATTTCCTCGTTTCCGATTGGTTAAAACCACACGTAAAATTCACCATAACCAGCTGCTAGCTGCTGACCAAATGTGGAACCAATGATGTCAAAATTGTAGCCCGCTGCATGCAGATTATTCAACCATTCACCAAGAAAACCTGGAGACGAGGTTGTGTTATTTTTGGTGAGCGGAAAAAAAAAGAGCGAAATGGTGAATGGGGAAATACTTAGAATAATATTTGAGCAATTATTGAATTCGGCTTTTGTAGGATAAGAAGAATTGTGCAGATCTTGGAGGGTGTTATCCACCTCGGCCTAGCGCCTTCGGGCTTGTGGATAACACCCTTGTTCATCTGCAGAATTCTTCATATCCTTCTCAGCTTTATTAAATAATTGCTTAATATTATTCATTCAACATATTTCTGCATTTCTGATTGTTAAAACCGCACGCATAATTCACCACAACCAGCTGCTGTTGACCAAATATTGAACCAGTGATGTCAAAAGTGCAGCCTACTGCAAATTATTGAACCGATGAGTGGAGATTGCAGTTAAGATAAAATTTTGAAACATAAATACAATGTATACTCCCCATCTACTTATTACCTTTTGCTTTCTTAAAGAAAGCAAAGTGATATGTTTTTATCTCTATGTTCTGAAGATCTACGTTGGACCATACCAAAATCCGAGACGAAGACAACGAAACCAGCAGGCACTGGACAATGTAGATTATACCACCCAAAACATCAAAGAAGAAGACAGTGGACCAACTTTCGGTTGGCCATTACGTGTCAGTAAACATCGAGGAGTGGAGCAACTGACCGTTACTTGGGGAGGTGAAAAAAATAGGAGAACCTATGGTTACCATTCGCTGGCTCGATGACTTTTATAACGGAACATTTCGAGATTCCTACGTTGGTAGTGGTGCAAACAGACAACCATGGACACAAGAAATTGACAAAAGTCAAAAAGTGATGACAGGATTGCAGTTTTCTAGTAGCGGAAGAATAAGGAGAGAAGATATTGAAGAACTTAAAGCCAGATATCGTATTCTAGATAATGAACAGTGACACCGTATAAAAATGTACCATTTATTTTTACCTCAGAATCTCCTTTAATGTTTTAAAAACGACCAGTAACTTCAGTTTCATAAACGTTATGTGTAAATACAGTTACAATAAGATTATATTCATTTGCATGAGCTTCTGATTACAGAAACCAAAAACTCAAAATTATCCCCGGAATAACATTCATCTATCCTATATAGCAGAGGTATAACTTCCATACTGTTAAGGTGTAACATCCATTTTAAGATCTGTAAATCTGTAGTACAACATCCATGCCTTAGATCTGCAGTATAACATCCATACCTTAGATGTGTAGTATAACATCCATACCTTAGATCTGTCGTATAACATCCATAGATCGTGCGGTAAACTTGCTGTAAACTTGTAGTGGTATTTGTATTGGTGTCCCATACTGAATAATTTACTAAGATTTTGTAAATAGAAATGCTGTGTCTTAAAGTATCACGTCAGTTTGGTAAAGTGAAAACACGATAAACGATAGATAAATAAAATTGTCGTATTTCAGTACGTGAAACTTGTTTATTTTAGGTGAAGTCAGGATAAAGTATAAGACAATCCCTTGAAAATGGCAACTAAGCTGGTGACAAAAAAAAAAAAAAACTCAGCTGGTGACAAATGTGAACTTGGTCAAGTTCGTTTTTAAATGATCAGATGTTTGTAATCTTCCGAAGTGTTTGCCGTCCCGTTGTTTGGTTCATTTCAGGCGGTATCGGATTCTGTTACATGGGCAAAGAAACCTGAACAAATCAACAAACAATTGCGGTTATCCTTGCACCATTAGCATTTGTCAGGTTTGTAAATTTCCATAACTGTGTATCGAAACTTAAGATGCTTTTATTTGAATAAAATGAATAAGCAACCTTGTGGAATTTATTTATCTGTACATGCAAAGCCTTCCAAATCAAGCGACAGTTTTTGTCATTTTATACCCTATATTCGATCTCTTATAGACACTATTTAATCCCTATATGTGCATCAATAAGGGAAATTTACCTGCATACTAACTGGAAAATCCCTCTCAACCAATGCCAGTGCCACATTTAATTCCTCGCAGAGTGCTGGAATGTCATCTTTAGAAACAGAATCCTTGCATAGCAAAGCAATCACATTCAGAAATCTAAAAAATGTTGAGGGCTGCTTTTGACCAAGTAAACCTCTCAGGCAAAACTTCATTATGTCATCCACAGCAATCTGAAATGGTCGATCATAACCCGATTTCAGCCTTACATATAGTTTGCAAAACCAGTGAAAGCTAGCTACAGTGCTGATCTCAGTTGTTTGTAAATGTAATATGCAGTTGTTCTTACAATCTAAGAGTCTCCCCTGGTGTATCTTTTGCAGGTTGAATTGGATTTTTCAACCTTCATTCATCTGCATGCTTTAACCTGAAGATAGTTAAGCTTATATACTATACATGTAACACCCTAAGGTTTTTATTGACAGGGAAAAATTGTGGCACCGATCTTCGAACAATGAACATTATAAAAATTAAAAGAACCTACAAGAGGAAAAAAAAATAGAACATGTGAGTGAAGCTAGTCACAAAGAACGGTTTTGGTTGCCATCCATAACCTGATGGCACAGAAACATTTGTGGCCCTGAAATCAGCCTTCCTAATATCCTCCTCAGAAAGTCTGAATGGTGCACTGGGAAGTTTAAGCTTTTTCCTTTTGCTTTCATTGCTGGCCTTCTTCCTTTTTTTCCCTAAAACACAGAACAATGACCTCATAAGCTTTAGTCTTAAATACATAGACTTGTAATTAAAGGTTAAGCTTACTGATTTAAGAACTTAAAGAGACATGTAACTGTGAAAACATTTATTTTAATGAAAAATGCAATACTCCCTGCACCAGCTTAAGATGTGAGGTACTAGTTAAACATTCATATTGCACTGAACGAATTTTCGTTCCATGCACAACTTCGATCTGCCAACAGCTTCGCTGTGTGAATCGTCTTCAATTTCAAACGGTCTGCGGTTACACCCTTGTCAATTACTATGTCATATAATTAGTCACCAGGACGTATCACCGGCAAATCGGTAAGAAAGAAAATGTTAACAAGTGCATAATCGCCACTTTACAATACTTGACCTTTTGATTTTTTACTTGTGATCTCTAGTATCTCCTGAGCATCTGTGGCATCGGTTTCAGGAACATTTACCACACACGCATCTCCAAAACGCCCTAGACTGTTGTCTACATTCCTCAACTTAATGGAATCACTTGATCCAAAAAATAACGAATAGAATTTGACAATGATGTTCTTGAGAACGTGCATCATATCGGGGGACGCCTGTGTGGTGCGATCGAATTCAGGCAGTAGCATGAAACAATGGCAGCCTTTACTGCCTGTTGCCTTCGCCACATTCGCAGCTTGTGCTTGATTCTTGGCTCCGACATATGTAACACTGTTCCATTTAATATCCATGTTAGACATCCGCTCAGGCGGAGAATGAAATTCAACCCTGCTGTCAGGGAAGTCAGGGCAGTATTGCCTCAGAGCATTTTCTTTTGGAAGAAAGCGCCTGTTTCCCAGGTACACCACATTGTCTAAGACTGCTATGTGCTTACCTAAGGGTAAAATGCGAGGGTTAACTTCCAAATAGAACTTATAGAAGCTCTATACAGGTCTATACAGGTAAAGTGGCAGGTAGAGTTTAAGTCTTCTGAGTCTTAAACACTAAGTTTCAGTAACTTGGGCCGGGGTTAGGTAAGGCAAAAGCGCCTTACATTTAATTTGGTGAGACTGAGTTAAATAATAAGCGTCAAAGAAGTTCTCGTAAACTGGGCTTCAAGTCATCGAGATTCCACTGTATGTGTATATTTTATTGCTTATTAAAATTCAGGGGAAATGAAACCAATGTATTGACCCAGTTTTGTTTCAATGAGTTGCAGAAGTCTAATTAGAATACCTATGGCAAACTTTCGACTGTTTATTAGTATAAGTTCAAAATCATTTCATCACGAAGAGAAATAACAAACAAAACGTCATACTTACTAGTTTAGAGTACTGGGACTTTTCTGATAACTCATTAAACCGATCAAATTAGGCTTACCTCTCATATCACACCACATGGATCCCTGAAGTGTGTTAGCTCCAGTGCAGTGGAATAGCTTGTTTAGGCCGGGATAATCCAGAACATAGCTGAGGATATGAACTTTGAAGTCAAATGGAGCTTCTCTGTTCGTCAACAACGACTTCCAAATACGGGTCGATTGATTTTGCCTCATGATCACCATTACCGGGAATTATACCGATAAGCATGATGTTAGAGAAGAGATTTCAGATGCGTTTTGGCAAATTCAAAACTGTCAGCATAATCAGCCACATGGAATATATTACCTTATTGCTGCTGAAGGGATTGACACCATCTGTGGAAAGCTGTGCACAAATTTCACGCCTTTCACCCTCAAAGAAACCACCATCGCCTTACACTTTCTTCCACAAGGGAGAACCAATAAGTCATCCACGCATTGGCCACTGG
>JAHPZR010033480.1:0-45000 GCA_019787425.1 Platygyra sinensis | reverse complement strand
TACCAGGTTGATCCGCCCAGTTCCCGCCAAATTTAATTATAAAACGCGACTTTCTTGAATATAAATGATAGAGCTGCACCAACCAACAAATAAAAGCTAATTAGAACCGCTAGCAAACCAGTGTGAATATGAATAATCGAGCACTTGGAAAGTGCGTTTTACTCCATCAACAAATTATAACCAGTTTCTACCTTGTCCGGGCCAGAACTAAAGTAGATATGGCATCGTCCATTCTGAAAGGCTTGATAACTAATTATGCTATCCACCGTTAAAAATGGCATCGACCGTTTACGAAACGGAAATCAGCAGCGCTGGCCTGATGGGCTACTTAGTTCGTATAAGAAATAAGAATCACGAGCTGACTTGTACGTAGAAACGGCAACCCCAGGGTCCTCTACTGGGGAATTGTACAACCGGAAAGGGTGGACGTGAACCAGTCCCTTTTCTCATCGCATGCAACACTGGAAAGGTCAGCTGCCTCTCGAAAACTGCGGTGAATGTGCTTTAACTGAGTCAATAAAACATTTGCGTTCCGAAGCTGCCAAAAGAAGTGTTTGCAAGGAAGCAAATCGTCTGTATGCCCCTTTGAGGTTTTCGCTTCGGGAGGTACTTTGGAATTGGCAAGGTAGATTGGTTAAAACTCGTGATAAAATTTAATTATTTGTGCCACATCACTAAAGCCAGTGACACAGATAGCAATCTTACCGTCGTCGTTGGACATCACCCTATTGTGCTCTAGCCGGGATCTTCGTCTTTGTGAGGCCAATTGTCGAGCTTTATCCCAGAGTCCCTTTCCAGCGCTTGTCGACGGTTCGGCATCTTGAGATGCACTCGAGCCTGCTGTAGGAACTATAGCTGTCGGCGTTTCATTTTCAGATGCAGCAGGTTCAACACTTGGCACTGGACTTGAGCTCGGCGATTCTTTATATGCTTCATCTTCCTGCTCGAACAGTTGACTCGACAACAGCGAAAATTGATCTTCAGATTCTTGTGGTGTGAAACTGTCTCTCGTATCATCTGTTGCAGCGTTGTTTGGCTCTACAGGTTTCCCAGACTCTTCATGGTCACTGTCTCTCTGTGTTTCCGGTTCTACTTGAGATGCTGTCTGGCATTCCATTGGTTCCGTTTCTGGTGTTGTCGAATGAAACGAATTCTTGCGACCAGCAAGAGAAGCATGGCTACCCAAGAAACCTTCATTTGCACGCCCTTCGTTAACAGTCGGTTCATCTGGATTCTGTGTGAAAAAGATATCAAGAAATCTTTGTTATTTTTCTGCGCTACAAAACCTTGAAGTTGATCTACATATTGGCATTTGTAGATGCTATTCTGGAGGTCAAACATTTTTTGCGACGGCTATAGGGCTTTATTCCCCTCTATCTTCTGGACGAATCTTGTGGCCACTGGTTCAACTATGATTTCACCCTTAAATGTAAGCCGTTTTGAAGCTGATTTGTCTTATTCAGTGAGAACATGGCTCACGAAGTACAAACTTGCGTGTCGGCCAGAGCGGGTGACATTATGGGATAAGCGACAAATCAAGTATTAAATCGCAGAAAGGCAGGCCTGCAGGTACTAGTGTGTCCATGAAACTGAATTTATAGTTAGAACGCCAGGACACTAAGTGCGAAAAGCACTCAAAAGTTTGAAATTATTGATCTCCAATCGTTTACCTTAGGCAACTCGATCTCTCCCCAAGCCCTGACTGCTTCAAGCGTCGGTGGGACCCAGTCCCCTGGACCCACTGACTGTACTCGTAGTGGAACCAAGGGCTCCGGCTCGATCTTCGCGAGGCGAAATCTTGTGAGATCGCTTGATCGAGACAGAAGAGACATCTGAGTGTTCCTCCTGTGAGAAGCCTCCTTGGGCAACTGGCCACTGAAAATATGGTTTCAAGTTAGGGAGATGCAGGTAGGAAGGTAGGTAGGTAAGTGGATACGGTAGGTAGTAGGTAGTAGGTAGGTAGGTAGGTAGGTAGGTAGGAGGTAGGTAGGTAGGTAGGTAGTATGTGGAGTTACGGTATGTTTGGTTTCAACGGCTGCATAAAACAACTACGAACATTACTAGTCGATTAAAATGCTAGCTGACTTATCGATTGTTTCCCGCGCGTCAAGCCGGCAGAAATATTTTAGCTTTCTGGAGCAGTTTGGCGGAACCCAATTTAACACCTGGGTTGTAGAAACACGAAAGTATTTAGCAGTGCTCCAGACCTCACTCTCCTATATCCACGGACGGCCACGGATACACGGTCATAAACCTCGCGAGCATTTGATTTAAAAGAATGTCATTCTGGCTCCACGATATGTTTGCACGACCTTAACCCAAAGCTGAACTCTCATTACCTTGATTTATCTCGTAAGGACGCTATTGAGAGGGCTCTGGGTGGTACCGTCTCTGAGGATTCTGTTCTAAGCATGCTGGCGGAGGTTCCCTCTTGTTCACCAGACGGTCCCGCCTCATTATCACCACCTGTGGCGTATGGGTTCTAGAATGCAGAAGAAAAATTGTTAAAGGTATGAATAGCACTGATAGACCAGAGGATTCGTTGCAATAGACGTGGCGATCACAAGATGATAGCTAGTTAGCAGTTTTTATGAGCGCGGCGCGCCGGACAAAATACAAACATGATGCAAATATGAAAAAAACAACACTGAACCGTTATATTTTCCTTGATATACAGAATATTATACAGCAAAAAAAAATAAATTAAACTTAAATATATACACAATCTGAAACAGTTCAAAGTAGCGAGAGCTAAACGAGCTGAGTAGTTGTAAAAATAAATCTTATGTCAAACCTCAAGATCCAAAATTACTAGAAGAAAACGCTTTTGATCGGTTACATAGTAGGATGCGATGCAAGTATTCCTGTACGAAGAGACTTTTATGCATTGTGGCCGCGTGAAGGACTGGTTGGCTCTCGTTCCAATTTGGGCGAGGTCGGAATGCGAAAAAAGCTCTTTGAACGAGGACGCTTGCTGCACAGGCTTCTTAAACAGATATATCTGAATTGATAAGGACATAAACAACTAGGGAAAATTATTTTTATTCAATAAACATTTTAAGTTAACTGGATGTACGATCGAGAAAGTATACTGTCGCCTTTCTCATGTAGTATCGGTCGATCTTGCTGGTGTGCTTAATGATTTACTTTTAATCGTTCGTTACCGTGTCTAATTCTATTCCATATCTCCATTTCATCCAATGTCTCTTGAGGGCTTCATGAAACTCCGAGCTCAGGAACACACAAAATATACAAACCATTATTCCCTGTTAAATAAAAAGAAAACAAAAGAAAACAAAAAAGTTGACTAGCCAGGCAAAAATACGTGTAATTCACGGCAAATACAATTTACCATAAACATGTCGACATTTTAGTCAAATTCCGCCTCGAGTCTCTACAACGTGGTCAGTTGGATACAAAACAGATTACTACCCTCTGCCGAAAAGATATCGGTTTTGCATGCTGTAAGGCACTGTGGTCTGGGGCTAAGCTGACTGCGAGCAGCTTAATCTTAAACCCAGACCTCCCACGGCCAAGCGTCAAACGAAGTGAGATTAGGGAAAACTGGGAACGAGATTAGTCATATATAGAAGTCCCGTTGCGTCTAATGAAAATGACTAATTTGTTAAGTTGTACGACAAAAGCATGAGCCATTGATTTGTCAGTGCAAAAGGGTGGATGCACCGTGGATGACTGGCGTTGCGAGTGTTTTTTTTTTTCTTACCTGGAGTGGATAAACAACAGCGACGAAATATTCGTTGGACGGGTTATTTCCCGGCAGGTAGAATACCAGAAGGTATATCAGTCCCAAAAGGGAGATCAGAATTATTATCGCTTTGGCGCTTTTTCTGTTGAAAGAAGAGAAGAGTATTTATACATGAGAAGGAGATGACTATAACCTATTTTGCGAAAAACATGCTGCCCAGATTCAAAGTTTCTTGCCGAAAACTGTGTCCAAGAAGTTTTCAGAGACGACTTAGCCGGCGACTGAAAGAGAAACTGCGTTCTTTACGCGTTCTTTACACATCGCCAGTATATTATCCTATCATTATCCTTTTATCCTTTAATTTCCAAAGTAATATGTTATCTTCTCTATGTGGTTTTTCTTTTTGTAATAGAACAATTGTAGTTGTTTTGTACGTTTGTAGGACCTCTGTATAACACACAAGTCAGTTAATACATTGCATTTAGGGCAATTCTTGCAATAAGGCACTGTGTATTTATTTCAAATATCCATATGAATACTAAAATACCTTTGATAAGGTTATATTAATTTTTGTGATTTCATTGTGCAATATACTCACTTGATTCTATTCATCTGTGTTGAAGAGGAATTTTTGAGCTTTCTTGCGAGCATTTGTATTACATATACTGCAATTACGAAGTTGATCTGTGGAAAACAGGAGACGCGACACTGAGAAATCCGTTAGTTCCAACGACAGAATTCACTTCACTGTCAAGCTGCACTCTTTATTTGTAAGAGCATTATTTTTCTGGCCTCCGGTCCTCATTTCTGAATGCTTTGGATAATTTGGTGAACAACCGACGTAAATAAATTATATCAAAGCAGTCATTCTTTGCGACACAGAGAGGCCAGGGGGAGATGTTAAGTTTCTTACCAATAACATGATTGTGAGCGGAACATACAACACGAGCATGTGGCTCGAATGACTGTACTGACCCCAAGCCCAGCAACTGAAAGAAAACAAACGAAGCGATTTTAGATAGACCGGCTCTGAGTCACAAAAAGTATTCTTTGATCACAGTTGTGTGATTACGACTTTGTTTGTTTTGTTTTGGAATGTTGTTCAGTGCACGTGATTTGACTGAATCTGACAATCAAACACTTTTTGAAACAGAATAATAAGAACAGAGGTGATAATGTCGGGAAACCGAAGTTAATGTATCAACCAGTCACAACTATCAATAGGAAACAACACAATGGACCAATGAAAGCGCGAAGTAGACATACATACTGGGAACAAACGCGAGTGTTAAGCGCGGGAAAACATACAATAGGAATTAAGCGAGGGAAAACGTGATAGTACCGAGGGGGAAAACATGTAATACACGGCGCCAACCGCGGGAGAGGCATGTAAGCCACGTCGGGCCAAGTCACTACTGATTTTGGTCTTGCTGGTGATGCGGCCAAAAAGCAAAACAGACTTAGTAAGAGAACGTTGAACTTGTTGTCTAAGCAGACCCTCAGTAATCCAAAAAGCCCCTCTTACAACGCCACGTACAAGAATAAGTTAACTGTTACTGACCCTGCGCTGAATCTTGAAATCTTAAACTGCATGTAAGGAAGGTAGATACAGAATGTCAGAACACCAGAAAAACCTGTTAAATAGGAACACCAAACAAGTTTAAAACAGTGATTTACTGAATATGAAATAAGAAATAGCACCCAACGCAAAAAATAATCTCTACTTGTTGTTGATAACTGGATGAATGGACGCGAATTATTTCAACCTCGTTTCCAGGGTCCCTCGTCTTCCCGCCCTCCAGGGGCGAGGAAGATGAGAGACCCGGCTGGGAACGAGGTTGCGGGAATATCAGTTAAACAAAGAAACAAACATACCCCAGCCAAAGAGAAAATAGTACCAAAAATACGACTCGTTATCAAAGGGGAACACAAGCATGCGCAGTAGAAATATCCCTTCATTGAGCATCCACGTGATCTCGGAAGCCGTGAAGTAGCGGTTCAACAACCAAAACGCATTGCAAACGCTCTGTGTAGAAACAAAAGAAAATGTCTTATGAGTCACGTATAAAATTAAGTTCAAATCTGGAAAAGTGACAAAGCTCACCAGATTGAAGTCTTTTTCTCCCATGTTTTCATAGTAGTAAATAAATAATGTGATGTGGCGAAGAATAAATGCCAGGATCAGATTCTTATGTATGGTAAAGCGCTCATTCTCGCGAGTTCTATGAAAGGAAAAAACGAACTATTTAGAATTTACTGAAAATTAGATCACTAGATAATGCAATTCGAGTGTTTTCATTCTCTCAGCCATCAATAACGTGGGCTATGAGCCATTATACAGTGCTCTACAATTACGAATTTTGGGGGCTTTCTTGTTTTTTATTTTATTGTAGTTTTCAATGTTCCTTTTTTTGGAGGGGGGGAGTGGGGTTTATAACAAAAGGCCTTATCATGACGGTTTTCGGCGCCATCTTGACGTGTAGGCAAAGCGGTCAGAAATTACAGCGTTTTTATGGAAATCCGATGTCAAATAACTTTTTTTCCAAAATTGAATTTTACGGATTTCCATACAAACACCGTAATTTCTGACCGGCCGCTTTGCCTACCCGTCAAGATGGCGCCAAAAAAATTACTTCAAACGCGCTTTTTTCGATACAAGATAATTATAGCCAACTGATATCCAACGTGGGCTCGTGGGATAATTGTTAATTATATAATAACCAAATCAATGCGCGCGCTCTAATTGGTCAATCAGCTGTGGGCTATTGTGCCGGTAAACCCATGGAAAAATCGCGCGTCTTCTGAATTATTATATAAAAGCAATAGACCACAAGTTTTCTATGAGTTATAGGCTGATAAATCACTTGGGATGTTGGTAGAACACTCGAAGAATTCGTAAACCACTCGCCTGCGGCTCGTGGGTTACAAATTCTTCTCGTGTTCTACCAACATCCCGCGTGGTTTATCAGCTTATAACCCATAGAAACTTGTGGTCTATTGCTTAAATATACATTTTTATACCCGAGCAGCGATTCCGATATAAATATGTTTACCCATGGAGTTCATTTACAGCTACATTGGGATAGGATAAAAGGAGTCGACCTACATAACGATACATATGACTATGAAGGAAGGCAGCAGGACAAAAAAGCGATCCAACTGATGGCTACATAGACTCGCTGAACACGTTCCTGATGAGTGAGGGAGTCATGCTGTGAAAGAAAAATAAAGTTTTGTGTTAGTTAAACTGACAATTGCAAGTATCGATAAAGGGATAGAGCTCAATACTTTCAGTTCACATTGAAAAACGCGTTTAGAAATGCATGGCGCGCAAATAAGATAAATAGCGAAACACTGACCTAGCTTAAAGTTTGTTGTATTAGCCAGATATTTTAGCCCTATCTCTTTGAAATGGTCTCCGCGGTTTCTATTGGTGGAAGCCGAGCGCTCTCACCACTGCGTCATCCCTTCTGCTCCTACCGTTTAGAAACCGCGGAGACCATTTCAAAGAGATAGGGCTAAAAATATCTGGCTAATACAAACAAACTTTAAGCTAGGTCAGTGTTTCGCTATTTATCTTATTTTGCGCGCCATGCATCTGGAGCCTTAGGATATAAATCCCAGCAATAAAAGTGGTAGGCCTATGGTCCTACCAGCTCCTCCTCCTCAGCGGTCCCTGACCAATGTGGCCTGGGTTCAATTCCGGCTCGGTGCTAGATGTAGGTTGAGTTTGTTGTTGGTTCTCGACTTGCTCCAAGGGTTTTAATTTTCTTCGAGTACTCAGGCCGGTTTACTTCCTCCACAAAAACCAACATGTCCAAATTCCAGTTCGACTAGGAGAGAGGACTTGCATGAAAACCAGAAAAGGTTGATGTGGCATCCTCTCTAAATATTGTAAATTTATTTTATTTATTTATTTGTCGTTTAAGACTTACTTTAAGACGATTCCATGTAAACTGACGACCTAAGGAATTCGGAAATGCCTAAGCTCCTGGAAATGCGCATCCTAACCAGTGCTTTACTACAATTTCCTCTTAAAAATATTACTATTAGGAAGTGGTATTGTTTAACATGCCTTTTCTTCAGACGGGATATTTGCCTCTTGTTTTCCTTTCTCAACCGCTTCTTTTGGTGTTAGTCGGCGACAGTTGGAAATGTTCATCTCCTGCCAGTTGCCTTGCTCATCACATCGTCGGGAGATTTCACCTGAGAATAATTGAATTGGGTAGTGGAAATTAAGCGCAAAACGCACGAACAGTGAAAGTATTCTTAAGGGTTCATGGTTAGCGCCCTGGACTCCAGATCAAGCGGTCCGGGTTGGAGTCCTGGCCGGAGACAATGCGTTGTGTTCTTAGCAAGAGATTTTACCCTCAAAGTGCCTCTCTCTCTCCACAGGGACTGACTGTTCGAAGGCTGGATAAACTATCCTGCGGATAAATCGCTATCCATTGGATAAGGGTTGAGAAAACAAACCACGCAATCCGTCGGGTAGTGATTTATCCGGTGGATAGCGTTATCATCTTCGGAACCACACGGGCCTGGTGTATAGACGGGTACTGGTGAGTTTAATGCTACGGAGTAACCCAACAATGGACCAGCATCCCATCCAGGGGGCAGTGGGAGGATTCCTATCTTAATCCCACGGAAACTGGCGCAAGCTCCGGCTTGATGAGTCACTAGGCCTGACGAAGCTAGCTAATAGTAAACACGCTGTTCAAAGAAACGGCAATCATGCAGTTGGGGAACTGATTTCTCGAGAGTGGGAATGTATGGTGGAAAAAAACACAACAACGTACAAAAGCATTAACGAAGTGGGGTTACCTCCGGAACGAAATAACAGGAAAGGACAATCTTGTGTGAATGAATCCCCAGCTTTAGTTTCTGGCCAGCAAGCCACGTCATAAGTTCTGTTGCATATAATTTCATCTACAAACACAGGAACGTAAGGTACATGTTAGACGGCACAATGACCGGTAAATAATTATGCAGGCTGCGATTTTTATTTCTTGAAAATTATGGTCTGAATGTTAAGAGCAGCCTTAGCACTGTGGTAATAACTCGACCCAGGTCTTAGTGCGCACATCACCTGAGCTCGACCCTAGTTTTGTTGACAGAGTCTCAACTGAACCAGCCGCATAGGCTGTTTGGGCGCCCAATTTAACAACCTGCAGCCTGCGATCTTGGAGCATTTATATAATCTGCGAAAAATTGTGACGATTTCCGGATCAGTTTTCTTGCACTATGAAGGAGGCGCTGTGACTTTATGGTTAATGCGCTCGACACTGGATTGAGCGGTCGGAGTAAGAGCCCAGGAAGGGGACATTACATTGTGTTTTTAGGCAAGACACTTGTACTCTCACAGTGTCTCTCTCCACCCAGGTACTTTTTATGAGTACCAGTGAATTTAATGCTGGGGGTAACCCTGCGATGGACTAGCATCCCATCCAGGGGGGAGTAGAAATACTTCTCATCGCTTCATGCAACTGAAAACGGAGATAAGCGCCGATCTGATATGTGCCACTTGGCTCGTATGCAGACTTTACGTTCTTCGTATTAAAACTAAGAAAGGATATAAATCCAATTATGAACGCGGTGTACGCCGGTCGCAGGTGCGAGAGATCGTGTATTCTTCGGTAAGCGCAGAAGCGGGGGAGCTAGGATATTTTACAACCAGTGCATGCAAGCGGCGGTTAGCGCGGACAAACAACCGTTAACTGGTGATAAACGCGGAAAATGGTTGATCGCAGTAAGCGCGGGAACTCATGAAACCCGCGGTAAGCGCGGGAAAACACGTAAATAGCAGCAAGGGCAGTAAAACACGAGCAGGTGATCGCTCTTCAGTTAGCACCCAAAAAGTCTTGTGAAGGAGTAGATAAAGTTGGCAAAAATGAGTTCACGTGTACACTTACTTGGATCACTGGTGTTTTTTTTTCGGGCGTTAAAGCATTGTTGCTTTAGTCGTTCGTTCAAGGTCTTCAAATCCAACTTTTTTTGCTGGCTTGATAAAGTGAAAACCAACTGAATGAAAAGGAAAATGATGGATGTTTTCAAATGAAAGGAACAGTAAAAGAAATAATAAAATGTCTTCCCTTCGAAACTGAAGAGACACGGAGAAGAAACCAGACTAAAACTCTGTTAAATGGCAAAGCTGAGCCAAAATGCCAACTGACTAAACTGATCAGTGCGCGTGACCTGCTAGAAATATCTGTTTCGTTTAAGGACGGTGCCTACTAATTCAAAGGTATTTTTGCGCGGTTCACTGAATATGCGGGGAAAGCAAATCATAACGAGTGCTATTGAAATCCGACATGAAAATTGGGGGTTACCACGCATTTTTCGAAGATAATTGATCAGCAATATTTGTAAAAAGCTTTAAAATTCAAAGCAATGTATGGCGTTTTTTTCCCAATTGAAGCTTAATTATCTCTGAAAAATGCGTGGTTACCCCCAATTTTCTTTTTGGATAACACGAAGACTTGCTAAGTGCTACTTTCTCCGCATAGTTTTAAACTGCGCAAAAATATCCCTGTATTAAAAGCACCACCCATAGGAAATCCGAGTATCTCGAGGTACGCAGACCGTATGCGCAGTAACAATAGTAGGCACCGTCCTTAATTTGAGTCGGGATTTGAGTCAAACCGGTGAGAAACGGTTAGCACTTCTCGCAGACTTCTCGCGCTTTTCGCCTCTTTTTCGTACCGAGTATTCTTGGCTATTAGTTGTGTCACTTAAATATTATGTAGCTTTGTGCTTAGTTTGTTTCTGTCTTGTAGCTTGACTGGGAAAGCGTTTCAAGTCTAAAAGACAGATGATACGGGAAACGTTTTCCTTACAATTTGTCGCGCAACAGTGCTGCATTGCAAGTTGATAAAATGGTTATCGTATTATCACTGTTTGGCAAGTTGCTGTAACATGTCGCGAGAAGTAGAAACTATAGAATTTTGCAGCTTCGACTTGCAAAACGGTGGCCGTACTGGGATCACATGATAACGCTTTTCAACCGTTGCAATGAATCATCATTGTGCCACGAATTGCATGGAAAATATTGCTTGTATTGCATGCATGGCTTAGCAGAGAAGTCACACTAATTTATAACAACTTACACAGAGTATTGAGGCTGCAGCTCCGAGATTAGTGGATCTCATGTTATGAGCAAGCGTATTGTCACCAGCAGGTCAAAGTCGTCTGTGATTATTGTGAATTTCCTGCAAAAAGCACAAACAAATGAAAAAGAATGAAGAAAAATGAAACAAAACAAAAATATAAAAGCCAAATCAAACCAAACTGGCAACTAAACAAAATAACATTCACGGTCATGGCTCACAGCTGTACTTTTGACTGATTTCCATACGGGTCCTTAGCCTGCGAATACAGCCGCCTCTCATTCGCTTTCGCTACTACGTGCGAAACGCGACGAGAGACCTCTCGTCGCGTTTCGCACGTAGTAGCGAGAGCGAATGAGAGGCGGCTGTATTCGCAGGCTAACGGGTCCTCTGCTCTGGTCGAATTACAATTTGGAGATGTTAGTTTTTGTGGAGGGAGGTAAACTAGAGAACACGGAGAAAACTCCCCGGAGCAATTAAAGCGAGAACCAAACGACAAACTCAACCCATTTATGTTACAGGGCCGGAATAATCGTACACGCCAAGTCACATTGATAGGATAGGATAGTATGCGGAAAAATGTCGTTATTGACCTCGACCCTTGCGTTCCTTCTGAGAAATGATTATTTCTGGTCGCTAATTAGTGATCGCCTTGTATCGTCTGACACACTTGTAAAACCAACCGTCACGCCATCAGCCTCCTAGCTACGTACGTAGACATTCTCTGGGTTCGTCAAGCAATGTCCAGAGCAATGTCCAGAGCAATGTCCAGAGCAATGTCCAGAGCAATGTCCGCGTAGGATGCTACACGTCATCAAGGTAAAGGCATCTTCACTATTTCCGGCCTGTATTGATAAGCTCCACGATAACAAGTTTTCATTTGTTATCGTAAACGTCGTAGAATTAGCATACAACTTGCCTTTGTCCCGAGCTTTTGTTCGCATTTATTACACCATTAACTAAGCACAATTAAAATAAAAGAAGTAAACGAACCACAATAACCAAACAACAGCTGAGACAAGCAACGCGGGTTTCTTTATCTGATCTTAAGCGTCGTTGTCACGTCAGATTACGTAGTCACGCACTCAGACCACGCTTAAACATTTTGTCAAGGTCATATACATTGAAAAGTTCATAAACCTTCTAAATGTAGCGATTTGAACTCTGTTCATGTACTTCTTCCAGCTCCAACGTAAGGGCAGCCTGATGACCTGTTTCACAGTACAGCGCGCATATATCGTCACTATATCTTAATTTGTGCATGTTTCTTTCATTTCTACAAATATGTGGAACGCAATCCTCCGTAGCAAAAAGACTGGTACATTTGCCCATAGTTCTTAGAACACGAAAACCTTTACAGCGTTCATAAAAACGAACAGAGACGCTATGAAATCTTCAACTGCAGGTTACTTAGGCCTGGTTTAAACGTCGCATTTTACATGCGCCGAATCAAGTACTAATTTTAGTCGACTCGAATGAATACGTTCGGCTGACGGATTTGATTTAAACGTCGCATTCATTTGTTTTGCGGAATAAAATTGCTGAGCGCGAGCGACGTGTTTTAAATTCCCATTCGAGCAAACGTAAACTATTAATTAAACATAATTTCAATTCGATTCGGCACATGTAAAATGCGGCGTTTAAATCAACTGTCGAATTTCAGTCGAATAATCGACTGGATCAGTCGAATATTCGACTGACTCGCATCGAAGTGAAACATGTCGCATTTAATTGATTTAGACGTCGCATTTTACATGCATTTAATTTGGCAATTCGATTCGGCGCATGTAAAATGCGACGTTTAAACCAGGCCTTATACTGTCCAACGCGAGTGGCACAAGTTTGATGTCATCTGTAATTTTTTTTAAAGCCATATGATGGCCTCTGTTAGCACTGACTTAATCAGTGTATTGTTTACATCGTGTGAATACCACTGGTATAGTATGCCCAACCGATACCCTGATGTAGGTATAGAGGAAGCCTTACGGAATGGATTGATGTACAGATCATACACAGTGATGTTAATACATATTGTTACAAAGTTATTTATTTTTGATCTGAGACATGCACATTTGTAACAAGACTCAAATCACACAGTTTGTTAGCCGCTTCAATGACTTTCTCCCGACTTTTTGCTGTTAGCAAGTTTCTTCCGATCCTTCAGTAGAACTCTAGATCTCTAAACGAATTGCAGTAAAACGTTATTTTCATTAAAATAGTTAAAGACGAATCTTGCACAACCGTTTTTGCTCATGTAAAACATCTTTTAAGTATTGCTTGATAAATAGGTTTTATGAAAGTATCAGGGCCTTTGTAATCGTGACACGGTGATTCGGTCAGCACAAGAAAATCTACACACAGTTCTTTCTCGAAGGTAAACAATTGTCGTAATTCGCACCCAGGTGGTATTAGAAAGGTCAGTTGTTGGGCAAACAAAGAAAACACTCGTTTTTCCATGGGCAGGAAACAATAGTTTGATAATCTTAGTAACTAGTTTGTTACCGGGGCCAAACATCGCAACCACGGCAATTGTTTATAGTGACATTGACACTGATGAAACGCGTTGTAATTGAAGGATGCGGAACGAGACAAGAACGAAGGCCTTACTTCTGTTCATGTGTGCCATGAAGCTTGGAATTGAGCTGATGGAAAACGGTGGAACTGAGCTAGAGTCTTCATATCGGTGAATCATGGGATCGAAGCACAAAATGTAGTTATTTTCTCTATATATACTATGTGTCTGTCAGAATCATTTGGTCATACTGTAGGTTTCTGAACACAAGTGCATTGCCGGGTATCTTTCGTTCTCGTTTTTCGGTCGTCATGAATTAAGTTCTGATCGACGGTTTATTTATTTGGGCGCCAGATTCGCTGCGCAAAGCTCTTTAGGAAGACAGCAGGCAAAGAGAAACGTTTGGTTCAAAAAGAGGAACAATATCTACCTACCTTTGTTACCCCGAAGCCATGAAATCATTACGCAAGGTGCACGTTCTTCCTATAAGTGCCTTAGGACAGACACAATTACTGCACTGATCAGCCTTACGATAAGTCAATCCTCCAACTCCACAAATTCGAAGAAAATCTGTTTATAAAACTGCTATGTGCACTGATTGTTTACGATGCTGTATTGATATGTTCTTCGGTTGACTTCATATGTGCTACGTGTGTGTCTGAAATGCTCTCGAACGCTTCGAATAGCTAATGAATCACTGCATGTCTTCCGGTTAACTGTTCGCCAGTCACGCGTAAATAACTTCCGTTGTCGGTGCGTTCGTGTACGTACAGTAAGCCGGAAAAATTTGACTAAAAGAAAACTCGGTCATGGAAATCACGTGATTATCGTGACGTCATCATTTTCGAAAAGCTCAGTTTTCGAAATGTCTTCCATCCACACTAAAACGAAGAGCGTTTTCGAAAAGCTCAATTTTCGAGACGGATTAGTGTGTGCGGTAGGTCTAACCATAACCTGCGATCAGGCGTCCCTTATATTTTTTGTCGCGGCGGGAAAAAATGTAAGGGACGCCTGATCGCAGGTTAGTCTAACCATAGAAATATAACTGCCTCTTTAAATTTCTCCGGCATAGTGAGGACACGGCCTAAGAAAAATAACGTGGAAAATGACAGCAATTCGCTGTGTATTTTCTTGACGAAATCAGATCAACGATTTCTTGTCAATATATAAGACGAACGAAACGTTTGCCGAAAACTTGTCGAAATTTTAGACACTTTTCTTGTTTCATTCTTTTTTCTGTCCTCTTGATTGATTTTGCCGACCTTTTTTTCAACTTAAATGTCGATTTGTTTGATTCGTTCCTCGCGAGCCGTACTTCTGTTTTTTTAACTATAACGAGCCCTCACAGCGGAATTGTTTCCTTGTATTAACCGAAAAATTACGGAAATATATTAAGGATGGCAATATGGAAATTGAGCTCTGACCGAAGGAATAAAACCTCTGTGTGCCGCGGGGTTGCATGTGTTAGTGAGTGCTGTGATGGATGGTATTAAATGCCATACTTTAATGATTACATTGCCAATCACAAGATGTCGTGCCAAGTTTTTAGACTTTTAAACGCGTGTAAGTTGAGTATTACTGCAACCTAAAAAGTTACACACCGCGTTTTTGTTGAAAAAGAAAGAAAATAATCTTTATAATCTGCAAAAACGTTTTTCTACGAATTTTTTCGTAGCGCTACATTTAATTCAGAGTCTGTAGTACTGAGTCAGAAGCAGCTGGTCTCTGATTATTACCACAACTGCGGCAATGTAATTATGGACGAAATTAAAAACATCTCCCCTGGAGTAGCGGTACAATCTATGAAACGTTATTAAAACAAGGCAGGTGTCATGAAAATTGCACAAGCTTCTTTGCCATTCTGTTTTAGTTTGATACACTCATCTAAACTCACGGACTCTGCTAATAACAAATTATAAGTACAAATTCATCAGGAGCATCGAGTGTGCTCTCTTTGAAATTTGCGAGCGGCGTGGATGTGTGAATCATTGAACGACAAATTGTGATAAAACCTTTTATATTCTCATGATTTCTTATGGAAATCACTAAGTGCGTGGGAAGTGGCTTCGGCAAAAGGCACAAGAAAAAAGGCATTGGTTTTCTCTCGTTAAAACACACACCCTATCTTATCGCATAACTGATAATGCTGATTACCTGGTAGATTTGGTCCTTGGAAATACTTGATCTTGTAAATCATCGAACAAAGATAGAGAGAACAAGGCCTTTTCCTAACCTGTTCCAATTTGTTAACACATAAATCCAATCTGCCACGGCGCCAGGTCGATATTGCTTTTTTATTTCTCAGGAAGGGTAATCGATGTCACGAGTTGATACAATTAATCTATTTTTTTTCCGCATGCGCTCCGTCCGGATGAATTGAATCATTCAACGTGATTGGTTAAACGTTTCCATCTGCAGTTGTCGCATTTTCATCTGGGTCGCTCACGGGCTGGCCATTTTTAAGGGGGGAAGGGGTGGGGGTGTTGGTGGGCAGTTTTCTGGGCATGGAATGTTTTTCACCTCAAACATAGGACCTGATAATAGAGAACACTTGCTCAATTTTTTCCTCACAGCTTACCTTGGATGATATTTTTTGCCATTTTTTTTTGGAAATTGCCTTACTCCCGTCCCTCCCCCCTAAAGAAAAATGACCGGACCCTTAGCAGATGAAGACGCTTTGCCTCGATGTCGTACGCTGTTTGCAAAGCAATAGACCACTTTTGATATATTAAAATACAGCATCGCAGCGAGGCTTAGAGGACACAAACAAAGGAAATTGAACGGTCATGTTAATTCATTTCTATTGTTTGTGTCCTCTAAGCCTCACTGTCAAGCTGAATTTTAATATATCGAAAGTGGCCTATTGACTGATGCACAATAAAGTACAAAATAAAACTGCTATATCCGTAAATTTTATTGTGCTTATTTATAAGATATGTTTTACATGTATAATCATTCTTATCTCGTAAAATTCTCAATGATATATTTTAAACTAAAACATGAAATAGCATATACCAGATAAAAATGTGTCCATTTAAGTGTAAAACTCGATCTGGACTTGGAATACATACTCTTTAATAACCTCTACTCACTTAAAACGTGAAATTGTTGAACGAATATAATACAATATTTTCCTGACGACAGTCAAATGTAAAATCCAAGCTAGACGTTGAACAGAACTCCAGTCAACCTAAAGTAGCACCTCTTTTTCGCCAATATATATCATGATTTTTCACGATCGTTTGTTCTTAGAGTAATTCAGATAAGGTGTATCGTTCTGCTTGATATGCGAGTCCGGTTGGGAATTTCAAGTAAAATTCTATTAGAAAACAACAGGACGGTTAAATCCGAACGAACAATCAAGAAACAAGTTCTTTAATTCGACTTTTTTTTTTACTAAGGATGTTGTTCCATTGACTGAAGAAAATCAGTTTGATCGAATTTAATAGCTATTCCAAATACCAGACTGGCGAAAAGAGAGCGCACTTTAGACCTTCCGTTACTTCCATTAATTCTCTTAAACTGAACTCTTACACTTACACCCAAGAACGATTTTAAAATGGTTTGGTGAGACTGTTTTCTATATACAATGTTAAATTTCATTTAAAATCGTGTGCTCTCTAATTGCAGTTTAAAACCTATTCATAAGTTCTTTTTTAAAAATTTCTTTTTCTGATGCCTAACAATGTAGATATAAACTCTGCTAACGTGGCAATCAAGGTCTTCACCCGTGAGGCCAAATGTGTTCAACATCCAAAATCTCCGTACCGATTTTCATACATTTCTTGTTGGAAGAATTTGTTGGAAAACGAGACTTTCCTAACGGTGATCAATTTTAGAATTCTCTAAACCATTTCCCTGAAGTTTATATTAACAATGTGTGGAGAAACTAAATGTCCATCTTTCTTGGGGCTTCAGGGTTGTCGAATCACTTTTTTTGATCATTCGTCGAACGCAAAAACGTCCCTTTCCCTTGATTTCCGCAGTATAGAGTCTTCAGCCATTTTGTCATGCTTCAGTGGCCTCAAAACACGTCTGGAAGAAGGAATGGTAGATGCGGGAGTAGAACACGTGACGGGTTTCATGCCAAATCTTGGCGCTGCTGAAGGTGGTGACGTAAACTCGTTGACGTCATAAATCCACGTGCCTCTACGGCTCCTCCCAGAAGGAGCAGGGAGTGGTGAGGGATTGGCACTCGGTGTGCTGTTGTTGCGGCTTAGCCTTGACGACGATCGAACCGGCGAAACGTGCTTCAACGGTTTTAATGGTTGAAGCGTGTGTTTTCGGAGCGGTTTCAGCGGAGGAAGTCTTCCTTCGGTTTTCCCTGTTGCTGCTAACTCTGTACTGTCATCTTTTCGGTGAGCCTGGGTTCGAGGAAGGGACTGGGGATTCTCATGCTCTTTTTGAGAGCTTTTCCTGATCCGTCGCAGCTTGACACGTTCCTCAATTGTTTCATATACGGACACGTCACTGTCGTAGAAGCTATCAGAATCTTGTACTGACGATGAAGACTGAACTCTCTTTCTCTGATTGTCGTCTTGCAGTTCATCAAGTCTTGACGAAAAAGAAGTTGGTTTCTCGTTTTCCTTCTGCGGCCCCATTTCTTGACCCGCCCCCCTCTTTACAGGAGTCTCTGCTCTGGAGCTCTGAGAGGACTCACAGGTGTGGTCGATAGCTGTTCCCTTCTGGGACTTCCGTCGTTTTGTTGGCCTTTCAACTTCCGGTAGTTGGAGGTCTTCCGACTTCCGCTTCCGTCCCCAGCTTGAGATGCTGAATGGCGATGCAACTATTTCTTCCTGTTCTTCCCCGTCACTGCTATCGGCCACTGTGCTGAACACGTCGTCATCCTCATCAAAGTCGTCATCATCTTCATGATCATTGTCAACTACAGAAAACGATTCAGTTGTGCTGCGCGTTTCACTTTGAGACTCAGACCAATTGCTTCTCTTTACAATGGAATTCTCGATTTGACTTGATTTTCTTTTTCTTCCAAACCTCGTATCGTCTGCTTGTCTGATCTCCTCGTCTTCCTCAAAACCTAGCTTCCCTCTTTCTCCTGCCCTGTTGATGTCTTTTCCAGTTGCCGTTTCAATCTCTCCTTCAATGTTTTCTCTCATTTCCATTTCCTCTTCACATGATGGAGCTTCGTGAATCGTGGTGTTATCCTCATCTTCCAAAGTGGTTTGACTAGCGTCTCCGTCCATACTCTCCACAATGGAGTTGATTTTACAACTCAGGTCACCTTCAGATGGAAACGACCTGTCAAAATGTGGCACATTGAAACCTATGAAGTCATCTTCCTCCTCATCGTCGGACTCGAACAACCGAGTGACGCCAGATCTCTCCATGCCGCGTTTGTCCAAAAAAGAGGCCGAGTGGAAGTCCTTCTTGATGAGAGGGCTCCCATTCAAGAGTTTAATTCCCGCCGGTGATGCACTCACGTGATGCGGTGACCCACACACTGCAGTTGTTGAGATATCCCCAAAGGAGAGCGCACTATCAGATAAAAGCAAAGATTCTTTTCCCTCTTCTGTGTCTTCTGCAGTTTCTTCTTCCAAGTTGCGTAGAGCTGAATGCACCGTGGACGCACGCGTGCTGCTTGTGTCTTGAATGGGTCCACTTCGAGGGCTACCAGAGAAGGTGCTTGAATCGGACTCAGATGTGGGGTCTTTTTGTTTCATGGCCTTTTCCCGAGGAGAATTATTCGATGTTCCTTTTTTCCTCCCACTGTCTTTTGCCTTCTTTTCTGGCGTCCTCTTTTTGGGACTCGCCACTGCCGACTGACTCCCCTGATTTGAACTTTTGCGTTTCGCTTTGACGCTAGTAAAGGGTGATGAAATAGTTTTTCTCTGTCGACTTTCAACACGATCGCCCTTCTCCGAGTCCACGTCGGGAATTTTGCATTGGGATCTGGTTCTTTTCCCGGGACAAGGGTCGTGATCGTCTTGATCTTCGCGCTTTCTCAGGCTATACTTTCTGGCCAACGGTGCTTCTTCCGAATAACCAGACTTCTCCGAGCTCACCGGTGACGGGCAGTATTCCAGCGTGGGTGTGCTCGAGATGTCATCTTCTTTTCCATCCGAGAAAGCGTTCTCAGAGGAAGACTGTTTCAATAAAGTTTCTCCACTCGAAAGCTGAATGCTCTCTGTCTCAGATTCGTCAGATTCGGTCTCCAGCACAGGCCTCTTACGGATCACGCACAATTGCCTGCAGTCCGGCAACTTGATTTCAACTTCAGCGACAACTTCTGAGCCACGAGTAAACTTTCCTAAGCTTTGATTTGTGTCTTGTTTGTTCTTCGTTTTAGTAGCTTCAAGTACTGCTGCTTTGGACAAGGCAATGTTTTTCTGAGGTTCACACTCTGCACAACTAACGGGGCGATCACGCAATTCCACTCTTCTTTCCATGTGCTCCTGCTCTACTGATTCTTGAGTAATCGAACAAGAAATCATGCTTTTTGTATTGTCAGTAGTATCTGCATCATCACAAAGCTTAACAGTAGATGCTGGAGCGGATTGCGCGCGTGATCGAGTGATTCTAGTCATGCTGTCCGTCTGGACGGTTACAAAAGTTATTTGCTGATCACCCGGAGATATTTCACTTGATTTCGTTACATTAGCACTGTTGGATTCATCAGAGGGTTGCTTTGTCGTTTTTGGTGAAGACCTCGTTCGCTCCTTTCTCTCCAGATTCTGTTCTTCCTTTTGCGGCGATTCAGCTGTCTTGGAAGTAGATTCAGCACTGCCGCGTTCAGAAAGATTTTCCTTAGTGGATGATCTCAGGCAAGCCCTTTTATGACTTTCCATTTGGATGGCTTGCTTAACTTCTTCCTGCACATTAGGTACAAGACATTCAACGCAATCCTTGTTTTCTCTACAGCATCCTTGAAGAGTTTCCTTCACAGCTGATCTGAGGCTGTTCCTTATTGGACTTTTCATTTCGATGTCTTCATCGAGTTCTTCATGTACATTAGATAGAAAAGATTCAACGCAATCCTTTTTTTCACCGCAGCACCCTTGAAGCGTTTCCTTCACAGCCGATCGAAGGCTGCTCTTTTTGGGACTTTCCATATGGATATCTTGGACAGACTCTTCATTACGAGATTTAACGAGACTGTCATTCACGCTATGGCGTTCAGAAAGCTTCTCCATTGCAGCAGATTTAAGACTTGACTTTTTAGGGCTTTCCATTTGCAGATCTTGGTTGTATTCTGTTTGCATGTTAGTTTCACGGGATTTTTCGCGGACGTCATTTTTACTGTGGGGTTCCGAGAGATTTTTCCTTGTAGGGGACTTAAGGAACGCCATTTTAGGACTTGCCATATGGATTTCTCGTTCGGGTTTTTCCTGTACATTACCTTCACGAGATTCAAGGCGATCCTCGTTTTCACTGCAGCGTTCAGGAAGGCCTGACTTAGAAGCGGATCTAAGGCATGTTCTTTTGGGGCTTTCCAACTGAACCTCACGTTTAGATTCTTCGTTCACATTATCTTGAGATTGGACTTGATCTTTGCTTTCTATTCTGTTTTCATCAGGAACTGGTTGCGTGACACGCGAAGCTCTGGATCGAAGAGTCGATCGTGTCACGTTTTCTTCTGTAGCAAGCGACTCGGGAGCCTGATTTTCTTTGCCACTGCTCTCGTCAGAGGAATCTTGTTGAAGATCGCGTGCTCTTAAACCCAAGCGCGTTTTCTCGATGCTTTGGGCAGATGACCTTTTCTCTCTTTCTTTAGGCTTGTCATCGGGCGACAAATGAATTAAGTTGCTTGGAAGTGAGGAGGCACCCGTCCCGCACTTTGAACTCCCCGCAACGGGACTGGACGACGTTGAGTGCGCCTTGGGGCGGGACGCTCGCTTCGCAGATTTCTCATCACTTGTTTTCTCTGAACTCAAACGCTTGTTCTTGACATCCTTGCTAGTGGCACTGTCCACAACCTTATTAGGACTACTACTTGTGTTTGAAGAATTTGACAGTCGTGGACTGCTACGCAACTGTCGTGACTCACTCATGTCGACCTCACGGCCAGCTTGGTCACCTCTTGGTCTCAGCACTCTTGCAGATATACCATCATCAGTTGACTTTTTCTTTGTGGAGGAGTCGGTGGTGGGGATGTGACAGACATGGCTCCTGTCAGGGGAGGGGTTGGTGGGTGTGTAGCAGCCACTATTTACCTCCAGGGTTTGGTTGGGTGGGGTTTGACAGTTTGGTATTATTTCTTGTGTGATCTGTTTTGAGGGTGTTTTCTCTCCCTCTGGGTCCACCAGGGTTACTCCAGAGCTTGGTGGTTTATGCCTACCAAAGTGAAAGGTCACAACGAGATGTAAGACACATAATGAATTACACTGTAAGTGTTGGTGATCTTCGGCTGAATTATCTTTTTTTGACAATTCCAACTGGCAGAGAGAAATTACTTTTGATGTGAAATTTCCCTCACTCCTCATTTGGTATAATTATCATCAAACTGAAACAATTAAGTATCCCTACATTTATAAGATGGTTTTCCAAATTCTCATCACTCAACTGCCTAACAATGTTTTGAAATTCTAAGGAGATATTAGATGTTGATATTCTCTCTCAATTTTTTGCAAGGTGATTCAACCCTAGTTAACTTTTCCATATTCACCTGTTGTCTTGTTTTTCTTTCTCCTTCTGTTCATGTTTCAGCAGCATTTTGGCCAAGAAGTCCTGCAAACTTGGTCCCTTACTAATAAGCTGATCCAGGCTTTGGTAGTTTGATGAATCTCTGGCAAATGACTGATGACGATCGCTGTGAAGGTGCTAAAGGAAATACACAAACAATATTGCTCTTTATACCATGTCATAGCAAACACAGCCAATCAGAATACAGCAAAGCCATTGTATATTAAATGGTATTACATCCAACCTTCCTATCATGTACCCACATATGCCACATTGATTGCATTGGTGACTGTACTTTCTATGGTTGTTGGCATGATATAAGGTACTTATCACACTTATGGTATACTATGGAAATCTCACTTGTCATTTGCTTTTCCTTGACACTCGGCTTAAAGCATTTGACTGTGTGTATAGTCAGAAAATTCCGGTAGTGTAGCAGCTCTCGTAAGCTTGTAATTCTGTTTGTTGTCATCACAGCAGCTGTTATTGTTTTTTGGCTAGGGGGCATTGTTTCTGTTATTTGTTCTATTGTACTCTCAAAGAGTTGCAAGCCATTCATGTGAGACCTTACGAGAGCTGCTACATTGCCTGAAAATTCAAGCCACTCGTAGAATATTCCAAGATATACCACTCAAAAGCATTGCATAATCTGCCGTCTTGATTACGGCTACCAGGAACTCTCAACTTTTGAACATACCACTCTTAGATCAGTGATGAGCAAAACACTTTGCAATTGCGCTGAACAAGTTTGAATCCATACCTTGTCCAGGTCCTCATAATGAATGCAGCAGCACTCACAATATCCTCTCTTTTTGTTCTTGTCCTCTTCTGCTGTTTTCCTACAAAAAGTAGCACATTTACAATTTGATTGTCTTACAGTCAAACTGAGTGAAGCGTACCCCTCAAGATTGCATTAATGAACTGATTATTTGAAACTTGAACCCTCGTTTCAATAATGCAATAATTAACTGATTATTCGAATATTGAACTTGATCGTTCAATCCAAGAATATGGCTAAGGGGCTCCCTTTTCGAAAAATCATTTCACTATTGCATTCTAGAAAAGACTAGTAGGTTTCAAACCTACTAGTCGCAACAGTGAGTTGATTTTTCGAAAACGGAACCTGTTAGCCATATTATTGGATTGAGTGAGCGAGTTCAATATTTGAATAATCAATTCATTATTGCATTATTGAGAGGTACGCTTCACTAAGTTTGACTGTAAATTTCCATTGCCCAATAGCTTACATATGAAAGGTTACACACTAGGGTTTCTTTCAGACTTAAAAAAAGAACAAAACCATAGAGAGTAAGATAAATTGTACCACATGAAAGTGCTGCTCAATAGCCTCCATTTGATTGGCCACACACCAGGATTTTATCCAGACTTACAAGTTAGATCCCCCTTCCCAGGTTAGGTTTAAAAAAAGCACCAGGTGTCGGCTTTCATTTCTAGAATTGTTCTTATTTAGAATTTAGCTAACAGGGAAGGGCTTTGTGTTTAACAATTCCAGACCAAAGAGTTAGAGTAAGTATATTTCACTGCTCTATTCCTCATTACCTTTTAGTCTTTGCTTGTTCCTGACGGTCATTTTCCAAGTCTTTCTTTGGCGAGTCAAATGGACAACTCCCCAGTGGACCATCGAAATAAATCTTCGGCCATTCCTTCAACTCATGAACCAATGGCTTGTAAGCACGACTATGATCTTCTACCTTGATGAATGGCGCACGCAGTTTCCGCACCTTGGGCTTCACACCCTGTTTTGCAACTCGCCCAGAAACTAATGGCTTGGATGTTGGTTTCTTTTCAATACTACCATACTGTTCCAACCTTTTTAACATCTTTTCCAGTGACATAATTGCTACCCCCCAGTTTGTTGCATTAGCTATGACATTACTGCTTCCACCCTTGTAGGTGATAGCGCCTTGGGCTGCTAGTGCTTTGCCACGCATGTCATGTTTGGGGGCAGCTGTGCCAGTTTGCTCAGCACCACCTGAGTCGGCACTCAATGGAGATGGTACAGCAGACCCCTTTGCTGAAGAACTAGAAGAATTACAATGAAAAAAAAAATAAAAAACACTTTTGCATGTAGGTAACCATAACTGGAGAGTTGATTTTAGAGAGCATTCTCAGAAGGATGATTTTAGTGATTTTTGTTTAATAGATTCCTTTTAATATTTTAATTTTAACTCCAAGGTGCACATCAGTTTGAGCATTGTGAGAGCATGCACATGAGTGTGATTTTCTTCACTTGCTCACCAATTTTTGAAAAACACGAAAAACTAAATAGTAAGCTGGTTTCTGCTGATTTTTACACCAGGTTTCCCTTCTTTCATAGAGGTGCACTGGCTTCATGGTTACTATACTTGTCTCTAGATCAAGTGGTCTGGGTTTGACCCCTGCCCAGGTACAAAGTGTTGTGTTCTTAGACAAGACACTTTTGGCAAATTAATGCTGGGGGGGGGGGGGGTAGCCCTGCGATGGATTAACATCCCATCCATGTAGAGTAGAAATACCCCTGGTCAATGAAACCAGAGATAAGGGAAAGTTCATTTATATGACAAGGAGGGATGAAGATATTGAAACTCGAAGCTTGAAATTTTAGCAGCCCCCCTCACTAGCGATTCAATTATTTAGGAGCCCACCCCCCTTGGTAGTCAAAAAAATTTCAGAGCCCCCCTCCTCCTTCAATTCCTTTGCTCTCCTGACAAAAGATCGCTAAACTATATTAAATATACCTACTGTTATTGTCTTCAATGGTTTATACTATGAGAGACTTGAGATCCAGTTGTAATGAGAATCCTGTTGAGTTCTCGAGTATTTATTTTCGCAGAGGGCCTACCTCTACTCCGATGCTTCACCACGTGATATAGCACAGGTCATTAAATTGTTGAGCTGAAAACCACCCGATCCGCATGATGATGTCATGTGTTGGTTTTGAAGTATACAAATTTTCGGAGCCCCCCTCCTAGCAGAACAATTTTTTCAGAGCTCCCCTTTTGGGTATGTAGAAATTTCAGAGCCCCCCTCAATATCTTCATCCTCCCCCCTTGTCATATTAAATGAACATTTCCTAAGCACTGGTTTGATGTTCCACTTGGCTCGTGTATAGATCTTTTTCTCTTCCACAGTAGTCTGAAAGACAAAAATTCAAGAGGCCATGTTAAATATTCTACCTTTTTGTGTTTCCAGGAAATGGACTTGGAATCGACAAGATGGGACTTGGTGTGGAGTTACTCCTGGGTGAACAGCGTGTGCTGGCATCTTTATTGGTTGTTACAACACAACTGATGTCCTTGCTCAAGAATTCTTCAACAGTCTATTTCATAAGGAAAAGAATTTAAGAATTCAATATTAATTTTATTTTCAGAAGCACTTTATCTTATTAGAGTCCAGTTAATAGCTTCAGTGTACATACTGTAACAAACTTCTGACTAGATATTACTATATATTGTATTGCTGTATTTTGACAAACCTGCATCACTGTCAGGCTAAAGGACATGAATGTACAATGAAGTAACAAATAAAGAAAAAAAAAAATAAATAAATAAAGAAGGTACATGTACTACGGTGAATTATCCAATCTGATCACAAAACACAGCTTTTTGAAGAGTTATACAACAGTTTGTTTTCTGACAATCAATTATGAGCAGAACGAATTTGCCGCGCTACAAATTGGAAAATTTATTTTCGGACCACAGATCTGAGAGCCATCAAGGCCATTTGCTGAGCTAAAAGGATATTTCTTTTCTCACAACTCATGGCCATTTGCCAACGCTGAGCTACAAAACATTCTTTTCTGATGATGCTGGCTTTAGTTAATTGTTGTTGAAAGCTAGAGGGTTAAAACACATGTAGCTCTGAAGAAATCATACACACTTTCTTTGAATCCATACGGCAAATACATTGCTGTGCGCGCAATTTACGCCCATGACGTAAATTGACCCTGCTGTAGGGGGTCAAATCATCGAACAAATCCATCTCAAAATGTCACTACAGACTAGATTAGGATTGTGTTACACTATTTCCGATGCTTGATACACATATCTTGCTACTGCTGCCATGTTACGTTGATTTATACATTGAGCGAAATCTAGGGAGAGTACCAAGCACCATCTGGAATTAGGAACTCTCTCCAGGTTTCTCCTTGCACTGTTGAATCAAGAAGGCTGTTGACTACCCGGAGAACATGGGGGACTGTAAATGGTATTCTGTCTTTTAATTACTATCTTTTGATTGCTGTTTCATCAAGATGAGTAAATCAGTAGTGAAAAAGTGCAGAGGTAAACTAATCATAGTAAAGTTCAAACTATCTACACATAACACTGAACAAAATGGAAAGGCTACAAGGGCTACATTGCAACAGGGCTTCTGCCACTGAGTACTGCTCACTTGAGATTAAAATGCAAGGTGACTTTAAAGCCTGTACATTGTAACACCTGTTATGATATAGATGTTATGGGTGAAATTGTCTGCTTTTGATATAATTGTTACAGGTGTAACATCTCACAACTTGATGGCAGCCTTGTAATTGGATAGTGGCAAACTGCCTGGCCTACCTTATTCCAAGGTAGATTTGCAAAATAAGCTTCCTGAGCATTTAATCAAGGTATGAATAATTAAATAAAGAAAGGCAGTCAACATCAGGGGGACTTCATCAAGAAAATAAACTACATGTATAAGATCTTTCACTCTTACCCCTCCTAATTCCTTTATTCGAGCTTGCAAGCTGGGCACTTTTCTATAACCTTGAAGATCTAAGTAGAAAGTCTGGCCTTTCAAAGGAGTCTGCTGAAATTCAAGTCTTCTCTTTCCTCTGGGACTTAATTCTTGAAAGAGGAAGAAGAAAATAAATTAGGTCAAACAAGGTGAATAAATATTCTGGAACTGGACTGAACAAATTAAACTGTGTACAGAACCTAGCCTTATTCATACATTCCAAGAATCAAAATGAAAACAACAACTGTAAATGCATGCACAATATAAATTCATTCCAGCGAAATCTCTGAACGTTGCGTTAAAATGTAGTTAGTGGGTGAACCTTACTACAATGAAGCATCACCCTTGGGAATTGAGATGAAGCGTTCAATCAAGACGATCCAAACATCACAACACGGATCTGATATGTTTTGCGAAGGTACAGCGCAGGCAAAATGGTTGTGATAACATTTAAGGTTCTGTTTTCTAACATCGACATAAAATCAGACCAAGATCCCAAACGTTTTATAGCTGTTTATAGTGAAAGCATAACAAATTCACAGAACAAAAGAAATTAAGTTAACAACATAAGACATAAGCGTCTTTCGCGTCTACAAACATAGGAGCCTTAGATTTAGTTCAAACGACCTTCCATAGATGCATTAAAGAAGCAATTTTGTTTTACTTACTACATTTTCTCGACAGTTCATTCACTGATGGAGTCTTCGTTCTCCGACGAGGACTACGACGAACGCCATTCACTGGCATCGACACTCGACGGTTGGAAGACATAATTCGTGGTTCTTTGCAGGAAGATCGCGCCTGAAATATCCTCTGATGAAAGCTGCTGTTAAAGGGTAATCATCGATGTCGACGAAAGGGAAGATTGAGGGAGAATGAAAGAAACACAGGGAAAGATCAAGGTTTAAACAAAGCAATATTCAGCTGTTTTCACATGGCGCTTTCCCGGGCTTGGAATGAATGATTTTTTCATGCAAGCGCGGGATATCCCATCATGCGTCACCACCGGATTGATGCTCCGCTGACCTGAAGAACTCACGTCGAAGTCACGCAAATGGTCACACAATCTCACACAAGAGCTTTCTCATTTCTCTGCTCGAAAGATTGTCTGCACCCATTTTCCATCGTGAAAGATCAACTAAAAGGTAAATGTAGAGTTTTCTATGTAGCCATTTATTTCGAGAAAGTGGTGTTATCCAAATTAGCTTCCACTGATTTCATAAATATCGGAATCCCACACTGAAATACGCACCGCCCCGGACTCACGAAAAGGTCTAAGTCCTTTCTCCGATCAAAAATGATTCCAAGAAGTTTGAAATTTTACAAATGCATTGCTAATGTAATGATTCAAATACATTTGAATAGGTTTTTCTAGTTTGGGAACAGGGATGGCGCAGTGGTGAGAGCGCTTGCCTCCCACCGCTGTGGCCCGGGTTCGGTTACCGGACACATTTTATGCAGCCTGTTTACAGCTATAGAGTACTCATCTATTTAGGGGATGGGCCAGAATTAAACACAGAATTTAAAGTCAAACATTGGAGATCACAATCAGTTGGAACATAAAAAACTATAGAACATTGTATGGTTTGAGGAAATTATCTGCACCCACCTCAAGGGGGTTCTTGGTAAAAAGCCAACATTTTAAAAGGGAACTATGACGAAAAACTGAAATTACCAAAGGGACAATGAGGGTGGGGGAGGGGGGGGGGGGGGGCGTGGAAGCAAAAAAACAAATTTCTTTGGATGGGTAATAGTTAATTTCTGGTATAACACGTTGAAGAAAATATTCAAGCTCACTTTGGTGTATGTGAATAAGGTAGAAAATTGAAAATTGAATAATATTCTATTGCAGAATAAAAATTTCTAGAGGGGTGTGCAGATATGGTTGTATCTCAATAGCTGCAGATGAGACTAAGAGTAAGAGTGGTTCTTATTATTTAATCAAACTTGACAACTGCAAAATAATAATAATAATTAATTCTTCAAATATAACTTTACTTTTTCTGTGTTTTTCCGAAAAATAGGGTTCATTTCTGACAAAAACTCTCAGCAGTGTACTGGCAAAATTAACCTTGTCAACATTGTAATTTTACCATTATTTTGAGACAATGACCGCTGCTAAAAACACCTCACCATCAATTTGTACATAAAATGGCTCTTAGTCCTGCCATGTCTCTTTCCAAAATGCCTACAAATAATAGGCAACAAGGCAATATACAAGAGAAAATATATAATCTTATACCATCATTATATTAAATATTCACAAAATAAAAACATAACCTCTACAAATTAGAATTTGAAACACCAACCAAAGATTTGTGTTAAAAGTATACAATGTCTTCACTCTTGAGCCTACATTTACATAATTTGTAATTTAATTGATGTACCTATGAAAGTTTAATTTTGATTCAGTTTTCTTAACATGTGAATGCATGATCTAGAATTGTACACACTGTATGCTCGATGCTAGATAATATGTCTGCAAGTTGATATGCATGTGTGGCACCAAATGGTTAGAGAAACCACTCCCAAAAGCCATCCAGTTCCACACACATCAACAATTCATTCACATGTGCAAACGTCATTTAGACACTCTAGGATTTTTACCAGGCCTCAGAGTGAGAGTACACCTTCAGCAGGGTGCCATGAAATAGGCCATATTTGTATTCTTGGTATTGAAATGGAGCGAACTTGGAACTGAAGCTAATGCGGGAATCTTCTCTAACGCAAATGGCATTGATCTTTTTTTCATGATATTTCCCTGCATGAGCTTCCATTGCAAGCTACACGTAGTTCCAGTTCAATACCTAGAATACACACATGACCTCTTTACATCCAGCGTCTAATTAAAGACATTATCACAGTAACAATGAAACTAATTTAATGCAACTGGCTCAATACTGAATATATTAGGCCCAGTGTGTAATAACGACAGCATAACACCTGCAATAATATTCATGTACCCTATACTGTAGCTTCTGGTGCTGTGAAGCATAAAGGAACATGAGACTACACGTTATCTTAATTTTCCTAGGAATGAAAGGGATTTCAGTGCTGCTTAGAAAAAAGCAGGGCAAGTATGCTCAATAACACAGTTCTTGCAGTGCTCTCTTATGTACATGAAGGTTTCATAGCTGAGGTTGCATTCCTGCAGGTTTAAGTACTGCAAACTGCAACACTGCGCTGCAATAGTCTTGACTCCAGTGTCAGTCACACGTTCACATCCTCGTATGCTGAGCTTCTTAAGCTGAGGACAATGTATGCCTATAATGTGAAGGCCATTGTCTGTGATGTCACACTTTCCTGCATCAATAGATCTCAGTTTCAAGCAATTTTGAACAATATGAGTGATGCCAACATCTGACACAGCTTCACATCCTCTGATGTTCAAGTACTTTAACTTAACACAGTGCTTTCCAATGTACTTCATAGCAGTGTCTGTCACTGGACATTTTGCTGCACTCAGATACTTAAGACCCTGACAGTTCTTGGCAATTTCCTTCAGACTAAAATCTCTTACTTTGTAGCAGTCGCTAACACTGAGCTCTTTCAGGTGAACGCAGTGCTGTGCAATATGTTTGACACCAACATCTGTGACACGACTGCATCTGCGGAGATACAAATTCTCCAGTAAACCACAACTGAGACCCACTACTCTCATTCCCAGGTCATCAAAAGCGACGCAATCACTTAAGTCCAAATGCCGCAATTGGAGAAAAGTTCCATGATGTCCTAAGCCAAATCCATTTGCCACTGGGGCTGATAAGCTGTTCACACAGGTACAACCACTGGTATCAAGATGGCTAAGGGTGTGGCAATTCAGAAGTATGTCATGAAGACCCTTGCTTGTGATACAACAACATCCAGAAACATCAAGCTCCTCTAAGTCTATACAAAATCGTGCCACAAAACCCAAGCCTTTGTCAGAAAGAAGTTCGCACCCATTTAATTTAACTGAGTGCACAGTGATGCAATAACCTTGTGTGTCCATAGCTAGTTTTGCCAAGATGTTTCGTAAAACTTTGTTGATGTCACTGCCTTCATAATTGGCAATTTGAATGGTCGACCACAGTACTGGGTCCCAACAGAGAGTCTGCCATTTTTGACACACACCTGATGCCTTGCAAAGGTCTTTTGTTGACAGGTAAGAAAGAATGTGAATCAAAATATCCTCAGGTAGATCATTCAAAGAGTTGATTCCCTGTGTTGACTTTCTCCTGGGATAATGTGGAAATATGTCTTCAAATGCGCTGTGATCACTGATGGTTGTTGAATCGCTATCATACCTTGCCCTTGGTGGAGGTGGTTTGATTTTTTCCAATTTTGTAAGTCTGTTGCGTAACTGAGCTTGCAAAGAGCCTTTCCTCTTAACTTTACGAGCTTCTTCATCTGGTGAATTCTCATTGTAACCAAGGTTAGTATTATGAGCATTTCTTCCTGTAGGGGAAGGCAAATCTGCAACATCTTCAACATGACCATTTGAGGTTCCAGGTAATTTTGCTGCCGAAGAAAGTAGCCCATTAGATTTGAAGTTCACACCTTTCAAGACCAGGTTTCCATGATCTCTGACTGAAACACTGAATTTATCCTTTTCAGAGGACATGGTGGAAATAGGTTCAGTGAATGACTGTGATGACGTGCTTTGAACACTATCAGTGTCTGTTGGCCAGTTATTTGACTTACGCCTTCCACCGGGATTTGTCTGCAGTCTAACTGACGGTGCAAGTCTTTGTGCTAATTCCATGCCATTTCCACCATTTTGTGCTTTAGTTTTACCCTTATTTCCTCCCTTTTTGTACTTTCTTTTCAAAGACATGTCCTCATTAGCTCCTACCTCTTCTCTCCTTTCTGCTTCAACAAATATTATCCTATTTCGTGCCTTGAAATCACTGTCAGTGTCGGAGCTTGTTTTTGAAGATAAAGTTCCTGTCATGTTTGTTCCAGCCTGAACATGTTTATCCAGCGAGTCAGTCGATGCACGGCTAAGCTTCTTTTGAAAGTCGCCAGTCTGGCCATTTTGCTGTTGCCTACGTGCTACTCTTGAATCCTGTCTGTGCATGATGCATGCATCTCTTGGGCGATTGTGAACATTCTGTTCTCCATTCATTTTAGTGAAGTCTCTCATGTTTTTACCCTCTATTTTTGCAGCACTGTTAGATGGCCTTTGCCTTTCAGCTCTGCCTCTGTCTTCCATTCTTGCATTTGTGTGAGCACCTGCAGACTTGTGATTCACCACCATTGTAGGGTTTCCACCTTGCTGTAATCTTTCATTCCCTTGTCTATTATCAGTAGTTCTTAGAAACTCAGGCATGGCTAACTCTTCTCTAGGTATCATCAGCCCTTGACCACTCCTTGAGGAGAGATCTGGATCCTTAAGATTCCGCTTCACCACTGGAGATGTACCATTTTCATGATGGCGATGTGGTTGTGTATCCTTCAAGAAATCTGGGACTTCATACTCCTTTAAAGGCATATGAATTGAACTTTCCCTGTGGTTGCTGTTGACTGGGACAGGACCATTCAGGTTTGATGTAGCAGTCCGGCTTGGTGTAGGAGAGAATTCCTTTCTGGGATGACCTTTTGGGGATTTTCCCTTTCTTTTCTTTTCTTTATCTGAAACAAAACAGCCAATGTGTATGAGTAGAAATTTAGAAGCATAAAAACAGGGCTTGCACATTTAATTCCCAATACAGGGTTCATACTCTTTTGAGCTGTTCAAATTCCATACTATCTTTTCACGTTTTTCCAAGACCTTTGGTTCAGCTGTCAGTTTCAAACACTTTCCTTGTTTTAGAGTACTTTTTGACCTTAAACAGTTCAACAAACACAAACTCTGGTGTTCACCAAAATGTGTGCTGTTTACGCTGTTTAATTACTCCTCTCTATCTGTACATTGTCCTAATGCCCTGTCATCTGCAGTAACTAATCTATCAAACAAAACTTCAATCCATCTGTTCTTGTATGTGGGTATTTACTGTATTTCTAATGATGACGGTTCTAATGACAGATGGACTACTGCTTCATTTTTCCTTTGATGGGATTGGGGGTGAGGGAAATTAAAATGAGGTGCAAAGAAAAACATGGAGGAAAAAAAAAGACAACTCCTGCACAACCAATCCTTCACAAAAAATATGTTTGCACACGTGACCCCTAACTTCTGCAATTATTGTATTATTTTATAGTCTTTGGTGTTGGAGGGGAGGTGCTTCTACACTGTACTCTGTAAGAGCCCTGCATGTGTGCCTTAAGTCCTGTAGCCCTGTTAGAAGCCTGGAGCCTTACTTAAACCCCTTCAGAATCCTAAATGTAGGACATACAGCACACTACTAACAATTTTTTTTTTGTGTCATGACATCTGGCAAAAAATTGTTCCGTTTTGTCTCTCCATATTTAGCAATCAACAGAGAGCCATGGTCATATAAAAAACTGTAGTAATTTAATTACTCTCCTTCAGGAGCTGAAAAATTAATGATTGATAAATTTCCTTAAAGCAAAGTTCAACTTCATTGAGTATTTGCTAGAAATAAGATAAGAAGAAGTCACTGGAAATAGTTTTGAGCACTCATTGACAAGAATTGAGTGTTCTAACTCAAAAAGGTCACTCATGAGAAGCTTTGAAAAAAATGCAAAAATCTAACTAAGATGCTTTCTTTATATGTAAATTCCAGAGGATAAAACCCAAATTTTTTCTGTAACAAAAATCCTTAGAATGTTAAGTTAACTTTAACATGTAACTTTCTTCCATGTTCTTTTACCAACAATAACAATGATAATAACTAACATTAGACTAAAAACTACATAGTAAATCAACCTGGTCAAAATATTCATTATTCTCAATGAACAACTCAGTGGTAATAACAAGATTACCAACTTGTGACAAAACATTTAAAACAAAACATGATGGGCATTTGTTCCCCTGAAGAGCCTCTTTTCTTATAATTTCCAGCTTTTCATGTTAAGCCTTGAGTGAACATGTAGAGATAAACTTGTTACTGGTGTTTCATTGTCAAGATAAGTATTTTAATCAAATTTCTAATTCTATTAAAAATGTGAGCAGAGCTTGTTAGCATCTCCACCCTTCATATTCTGACAAGTCAAAGAATTTGGCTTGCTGATTTATAATCACCCATACTTGATACCAATGGAGAGTTTAACAAAGAAAAGTGGCAAGCGAGCAAATTTTCTAATTAAATGACAGAGCATGTTGCGTAACAGTATTTGTTTGTGGCACAATGATTTTTTATTATCTTGTTAAGGATTAACATTTTTTAATAATGTGAAATTAATGAGGGATGAAGCCCTTGTAGCCCAAAACTAAACAGCTTAATAATTGGCCACACAGAAAGTAAGTTATACCTTTTACCAAAACCAACGACAAGTTTTCAAGCCTGTATTAAATTTTGTGGTCAGGACATGAATTATATTACCAATACTTGTGCTAGGCCTTTCCACAAATATCTGGGTAGTGATAAGTGAATGAAGATGGTGAATTTTGAGCTTGGTAATTAAATGTGAAATATGAAATATTCAACATGACACAGGTATTTAATTTTTTTTCTTTTTTTTTTTGGGGGGGGGGATATTTAGAAAATGCATAATTTACATCATTGCCAGAAGCAATCCAATTTAGTGGTTGTCGCCCTACAAAATGTAACGGACTCCTACTACAGTGTAACAAAATTTGTCAAATTTCGAAACAAGTGATTCAAAATCAGTTTATTTTCAAAGTAAAAATAAGAGATACTAAAAGATGGCTTTGAGAATTTCAATAATGATATTAAAGGAAAATTTACATGATACCAAAAATAAAGTTCTGCAAGATACAAATGCTGGCTAATGTTTATCTGAGTGTGGAATTTAACATTAATGCCATCACACCATGTTGTAAATGAACTGAAAATGCTGATTTTAGTGCCTGTTGCTCTAAATTCATGCATGACGCTGAAGCGAACAGCTGAGAGAAGTTACATGTACATGTACCTTGGATTTGGGGACCATATCCAGTAGAGAGACTAGTAAACACACAAGTTTAGAAAAAGCCAATAAATCCTAAATTAGTGGAAACAGTTTGCTAAAAGAGTGTTAATTGATTGATGGATCACAAGTAATCTAAACTAAATGAAGCACAGTGCCATGCACATGCTTGGGCACAATGCCTGGGCCATGGCCTACATGTAACCTTGAACGATTGAGAAAATTTTGGCTGATCAAAAAAGATGGAACCTGGTTTTTGAAAGTGGCACACAAGTTCTGAAAGCACCACACTTACAATGTACATGTACATGGGTTAAACTTGTAGAGCAATGATATTAAACCTCCATAATTTAGTGGTTCACAGAGTTAGTACACAAGGGCAAAGTTTGACAGAATTCATGCTTTGATACAAACTAATCAATCCATACTCATAATGCAATACAATGTATTAAATTTTGCAATATTGCAACTATTTTGCAATACTCAAGTTTCTGCATCCATGGACAAATTTCTTTGTGACAAAAGCTCTCACTGACACAACAGTCCCAGTGAGGTTTCAGCTACAACTCGGATTGAAACACTTTCATTTTCATATTTTACCGCTCAGAGCTTAATCTACATATATATACAGGCCTTCTGATATTACGCGATGGTGCGATTTCGCACAATCGACCTCAAATCGCATCCAATCGCACAATTCACAAAAAATCGCATAATTCACAAAAGATCGCACATTATTCACAAAATCAACCATAAATAAACAATTTTCTTAAAAAGTCCCGCATGAACACGCCTTTTTAAAGACGATTTACCTTGAAAAAAGCCTAAAAAACGTCTGTCACCTTCGATTTCGTAAACATTCGAAGTTCAAGGCGTTATTTTGCATGTCGGGGCCCTGGTGCGATTCTCATTCTTAAAGAGTTGCCTATTGGTGTAACAAACAACCCCTTTGTTCGGGTTAGCCAATCGGAACGGCTGAAATGATTGCAAGTATACAGATGTGAAAAATAAGCCAAGCTGTCAGTCCTTCGGCAAAATGTATTTTTCTTTCGTTGAAAACCGATAAAACCATACTCGTGGATAAGTTTGTAGTGAAAACGCCCGCTGTTTCTTTGACCAAGAAAGCAAGTTCTCACCTTCCGCCTTATATGACAGCTCACGATTGAGCAAGAAAGTATCCCGAAGGTACATTCTACGTGGGCGATGGACTGATGTTTTGCTCATCGTGCAATATTGTTATAGACCATCTCCGAAAGTCCGTGGTGGACGAGCACCTCGAGTCAGCAATACACAAGCAGAGAGTGGAGCGAAACCAAGGAAGCAAACAGCAAACGCTAAAAACAGTTCTAAATTGCAAAACGTCTGCACAAATTGAGAAGTGTTTAAAAACTGAAAATTCAATATTGTTATATTGACGATCCTTGAAGAATAAATTTAAAAAGCCAGTTTGTTGTGTTCAAAAATAAAATACTGTACATAAAAACAAAGCGTAAGAAGGTAGTTAGACACTGTAGCATGCAAGAGTATCAATTTTGATCAATGATTTCGCTGCATGTTAGCTGTTACCTTTCAACTTTTAACGTGGTGCACTGATAGTGCAGAACACCTCAGTTTCAATTTATCCCAACTAATGTCAACTGAAGATGCAATTACTGTTCCTTTGTGTTCAAAATGTCTTTAGGGCAACACAGAAGTGTTTTTCGTCCTCTGAAACCTTATAAAACAAGCTTTAAATTGCTTAGGAAAAAAATCGCACAATTTACATAATTTATCGCACAATTGGCCTTTCTAATCGCACAATCTCCCCTGAAAATTTCGCATAATTTGCATTTTTTAATCGCACCCTATCAGAAGGCCTGTATATAGGATCGACATGTCAACTCTGAGACAAGGGATCAGCAATCGGAACGAAGAAGCATATTACACTCTTTTTTTTCTATTAAGAATATATTTTATAAGAATATAGGGGCTGAAATTTGCGAAATTTTAAGAATATTTTAAGAATAAAGCCGAGGCTGAGATTTTGAAAAGGATTGATATAATTTTGTGTTCAAACATCTGTAAATACAAAATTTACAATTTTATGTTTTTAACTTACAGTGTAACTGTATAAAACTATTCCTTTCTCTGAACAGCGAAACTAGCCAACAAAACGAAAAAACCTGCACTAGCTATAGCAGAGTGTTCAACGCTAATGACAGTTCAATGTCAAGCAGTACATGTAATTGCATATGTACAGTATTCAGCACAAAAGACATTAACTAAACCGCAAAAAAGTATTGAAATGTCAAATCTCATAAGCTATAATTTAAGAATAATAAGAATGAGACAAGAATATTTTCAGCCCAAAATCGGCAGAAAAATAAGATATATTCAGTGTGTAAATGTTAAATGACTGAATTTTCTGATTTCATTCTGATGCAGGAAAAGATTTTCGAATTCAATTTGTTTTAGGCGGATCTTGTTTCAATTTAAAAGGAGGTAGTTAACAAAGCTGAAATATGACCTCCAGACAAATGAAACATCAGCAGATGCACTTGTATATGACAGACAAAATGAATGACATAATTCTGAATTTATTCTACAATTTCTTAGCACCCTATAAGTGAATCGTAATGAACATAAAAATCAACTCATGACAACGAGCTGAATCTTCAGTCGGAGAGTAATGTTTTTGTCAATATAAAGCGATATCTAATTTCACACCCTCTTCAAAAACTAAACGAGACGAAATTTAGAATTTGAATTATTTATAAGCGAGTCATATTTCAAGACATTTAATCCTAGAAAATCAAAAAATGAACTAAACAGAAAGGAAATGCGGTTTTATAATGCCTTTATCGCTTGAAAGCTTGAAATAAGATCCTGAACAGACAGGATTTTCACAGTACGTAGCGAGCAAGGGTTAATAAGACGATCACAGCTCGGCGAAAAATGGCCACCGCGGTGTTGTAAAACAAGCATTGTTGAAAATGTGCCAATAGATTTATTAGATTCAATCAAAATTATCCGTGCTTTGGACTGACTCTTTGTATAAGCTCGTATTTTAAAGGTCATTTAGAGAACGAAACACACATAGTTTGTGTGTACTTTGAACACTATGAATAAAGAACTACCGCTAACTTCTGAACTGCAAGATCAGTGCTTTAACCTGCAAAACGGTCGATGTGTATTGAACCTTACATGTATAATCTTCGAGCGGAAAATAAGGAAATGAAACTGAAATTACTTGGTAAATTCTTCACTTGTATTGCTTAGTGGAATACATCGTAATTAATCTTAAATGCAAGCAAAATATTGACGACATTAAGTGCGGTCTAATTCTTGAAGTTGTGAAAAGCAAAGATATCAACAACAAGAATTAATGAGATGTTAAAACTTATAAGCAACAAATGGCGGAATTCCGCTTGAAGGCAAATAAATTCCATTTCAAGGCTATTATTGGAGTTTATTCTTGAGATAAAACGAAACAAAACCTTCCAAGAGAAAAGAATGCTGCGAATGCACGATCAAAGCTTCTTAGCATACAGAAAATTACGACCACCATGTTGTTCAAACAAACTCGCCGCGAATGGGTTAAGATGTTTGGAAAAGCTAACAAATTATGTACATACACTTTTACCCTGCACACACACAAGAAATACAGCCTCAGTTGAATCTTGACAACTTCAAATCGTGGAACACGTAGATAAAACTGAGCGATTACAGACCAGAATTTAATAATCCGACGCCGTGAGGGGTTTTCCACAACAAAAGGCCGTACGTTACTCGAACATTTACAGCGGGACTGTGAAATGAATAACTAAAAAATGCCTTAAAATAATAGTATCACGTTTGATCACGCCTTTGTTATCGAAATAATCGCAGAAAATTGTGTCTGGGGATCGAAAAAATATGAAATACCCCTTAGCATTTTCTTAAATTTCGTAGGGAAATGTCATTGTCATGCAAAACCATCCTTCACAACTCAATGTCACACTTGAATTTGAAGTAAGTGTTTGCGCTTTTTTCGACATAATCCAGAAATATAACACTTTTCTTACCTTCATGGCTTCTCCCCTGTGTATTTCCCATTTGTTCACGAATAAAATTGCCACCATAAAATCGATCTACATGTTTACTATGACATCTTCCCGTTCAGTTTCGCCAAGTGTCCCGGACACTTGTCCTGAGGCCCCAATCTGTCAAATGCTACTCATTTTGTTTATGTGCCAAACAATGCGCTTCAATATAAATAATTAATGAGTCGGATTACCAAAAAGTATGTAAATATATATGAAGGGAACTATTCTTTATTTAAACTCGCCTGTAAATATTTAGTTTCTTGAAGCCGATGAGCGATTTTATTCTCTTCCGGCGAGATAAATGTGGATTCCGTGATTTCGGTATTGCAGTCGTGGTAAGCATAATATTGGGCTGCCTGTATACGTTTTTAAAGTGCGTGCTTACAAAGTTATTTCACGCAAACTTGAGTTCGTTTCAATATCGTTTTAAACTCATCCTATTTTAACGCTCTCGGATGCCATGGGAGGGCAACTGTGGTAAATTAAAAATCTATTTTTACCAAACTTGTTGCGTGTTAAGTCGTGCTGCGAAACTGATAACTAGATTAAATTACGGATCTGATCCCTCTGGATCTGATCGAACTGATAGTGATATGGTATTTTTAAAAAAAATTAGGCATGCAAGAAATCATTTAAGAAACAAAACAGTAGATAAATTTGTTAACAGCAGTGAGATGTTATTGTTCAACCAGGATATTTAATAATTTATAATTGCAGCGCGTCAATTTTGGTGTCTGGTTAAAGTTACACTTATTTTTCGCGGCCACCGAAATGCAACAATTCCGCACTTCTCAGATTATTAGAGATTTTTGAAATCAAGAGCTAAACTTCAACACAATCAGTTTAAAACTTATCGAGTCCTAGAGATCGCGAAGTTTGTTAAAATAAGGAATAGTTGCGCACTCGATCGAGAGGTAAAATGCATTGTAACGGTATTGATGACACAAACACAAAGTTAAGGAATGACAATAATTATATTCGCGTCTAATCAAGAGATCCATTTGCTCAACACCACTTCTTTTGATTGACAGCCGAATTCTCCTCACTTATAACCGTATAGATCTATGGATATTAGTTCGGAGAATTTTTGTTACATCAAGTGTCACCTGTCTGTCTAGTAACAATGTGTTTATATTGCTTCGAGAAACAATATGTTTGCTACCATTGTATATTCGATGAAATGCTCGTTTCTCTTAAATACTAAGCGTCAGGTATGGGGGCAGTGGATGGAAGGGGTTCTTGATTCTTTTGTGGACAGAGTTATGAATGTTCGCTGTCTCACTTGTGGGTATAAATTTCACATTTTAGTCTCACTTTCACTTTTTTTAGCCGTCAAGGTATCTTTTTTACGGTTACATGCTTGGAAATAATTAAAAGCAGAGTAATATACGTACGTGTTAAACATACTTGTGGGAGACACTACTTGATCACAACGTGTTTTATCATTGCATCGTTGTCTGTCTGTTTTCAAGTGTCTTAAAGTGTTGTAATTGTAAAGCTCTGTAAACACGCCCACAGTTCCAATTTTCCGACTAGCATTCCCGACCTGCTTGTTTTAACATCGAAGTTTCCCCCTGGATCTAATCGCAGCTGATTTCCGAAAAAAAAAACTATATTGGTACATACAGTCTGCGTACAGTCAAGCACTATACGAGAAATGCATGAATACCAATGAATCTGTATGTGGAGTTAGTTTTCAGAACTGAAAGGCCCAAGAATTAACACGGGAAGTCACGGACAAGCAGTAATTACTTTTAAATAATTCACTACCGGTTTTTAAAGCCGTGATGAAACCTATAGTTACTGATCTACTTAACAGAAATGTCAACGGCCTGTCAACGTATCCAATGTGCATGTTTCACAATAGCTTCTCTTAAAAACACGTGAAATATTTCGTAAAATCTGACAAAAACTGATTGTCAGGCCAGCCAAAACTTGAAGTTTGAATCACTATTTAAAAATCGAATTAAACTTAAATTCATCGTCACGTCGGCTTTGCTTAATTTTCATGTATGTCTTCAGCCAACTGGAGCAATTTGATATGTCTGACGCAATCCCATGCTTGCACGGGTATGTTTTTAGACGAGTGTGCATCAAATACAGTAATCAGTTAAGATACAAAGTTCCAGATAATGTAATACTCGTGATAGAAGAAAAGGACTCAAAACTTGTACAGAGTACTCACGTTTCGTGGAGATTCGCTATTTGGGCTGTTTGATCTCCGGCGTTGAGAGTTCAATCCTTCGCTGGTAACTTTACCTATATCATTGCAAACTAAATTATTGATATTCGATCATGACAAGTCAAGATGACGTCACTGTATTTCGTGCTCAAAATCCAATCTAATAATTGTAATAGGAATAATTCATTTAACTTCGAAAAAAGTTGGGAAAATGTTTGCACAGTCTTCCAAGCCAGAGGCTTATGTTCAAAACTCTCGACAACTAAACTGGTTCGAGACATATGCCGGCAGGTTTAGTGTTAAATATACCAAGTGGTATCAGCCTTGCAGTAGTCTTCGACTTATCATCGTTTTACTTTTCAAGTTTGGCTGATTAGTCTCCTGTGAGATCCGACGTTCAATCAAGCAGGATCTTCTTTCATGGCTTTGCAGTTTATTCAGTTTTTGCTTGTTAGCTCTTCCCTCTTGAAATTTGAAAATATCTACGAGCCCCTCCCAGGGGGGGGGGGGGGTGCATGTTCCCAAGATCCCTTAACCTTTTTGGATTTTATCCCTTGTTCCCCATTACTAAAACCCCTTGTTCCCAAAAATGATCCCAACAATCTAGTCAAGAGTTCCCCTGTTCCCTGAAAATAATTTGAAAATATCCCCTGTTCCCTGAAAATAAATGCTACAGTTCCCGTGTTCCCTAAAACCCCTGGGAGGGGCTCATCTACAGACTAAAATTATCACCTTTTGCATATAAATTTAAGAATAACAAAAGTAATACCCCAGCTGTACTACTGAATATTCTTAAACCTGCATCAGAGATCCACTCATACAATACCAGGTATGCTGCAAACCAAAACTTCTTTAAGCCATCAGTATGCACTAATTATGGTACATCTACATTTAAATTCTCTGCAACAAAAATCTGGGAATCTGTCCCACTAGAATTTAAATCCTTTCCATCCGTGCTCTTCAAAAACCAGTATAAGAGATTCCTATTGGACCCTATTGAATATTCAAAACTGACCATGATTTAACTGCTAGCTATATAAGATAATGATGCACAATATGTAGGACATCATTTTCGTTCCTTTATTCTAGCTTGTCTTTCTTCACCTACAATAATGATATCGTCTTTATCGTAGCTATTAATTTCAAATATACTTAACATGCGGCCAATGCCAACTTATCTCTACACATGACAGTGACCAACTAAACAGCACATGGGCTACTTTGGTCACTGAACACGATTAAAAAGTGTTTTTTTTTCTAGCTAACTTTTGTATTTTTATTTCTGTATTATTGTAACTATGTTATATTAAGTTGTATCTCTTCTGTAAAGAGTGTAAAATAATAAAACTTGAAAACTTCAACTTGAAACTTATCAAGTGTCCCTGTTTGTTGTCATTTATTAATTACATCCAGTTGAATGAGACACCAGAGAGCTAGGAATTCAGGAGAGAGATGATATGTCTCCATGTCAAGTGAGTCTTATCATACTTACAGTTATTCCAGCCTCTTCACACCCCAGGCCACTACATTTTAAAAGGTGTAGCCCTCGCGCGCGACTCGCGCTTCGCGCTCGCCTCACTTTCGCCCCTGTTCGCCTAAATACGCAAAAAATACTCCTGTTCTGTAAAGTAAATGACTCCAGGAGAGGGCGCTGCGCATACATCTTTTCCTAAAAAAAAGTTAGTAATAATCAGTACACTCTGCAGTTTGAATCCAAGGCAGTTATTCTTCCAGCAAGCTTGGATAATGAAAGATTTATTTAAATCACGCTTACTGATTCTTTTGAGTTATATGAGATAGTATGAATCATCTCGGATTCATTGGAAAGTGAAAGGCGAGGCTGGACTCCATAGCACTTGTCACAGGGTACCAACTTCCGGTTTTGTCTTTCGCTGAAAACCGGAAACTGTCGCTCTTTATTTACGAGAACGATCGCAGCATTTGAGATAAAATGACATGTTTCACGATGCTTCATTTCAAAACCACTAGCAGTTTATGTAGAAATAGATAACCTCTGATCACCAGCCAGGTTATCACAACAGAAAGGAGAAAGAATCCGTCACCAGCTTGCCAGCAGGTTGCTACATTGCACTCGCAAATTAAAAGTTTCCGAGAACTGACAAAGCCAGAAGATGATTCTCACATCACTTTACTTTGCTGTTCGCTTGGTCTGAGGTATTAAGGAAATTGTCCCTAACATGGCATTCATATTAACAGGTAATGTAAAATAGATTTGCATGTTCAGTCAGTACGCGTATTAGTAGTTTGTTCGGAGTACAGTTGCGCAGTCTGCAATGGTCTAGATTATTTCCTTATGTTTACGCCACGTAAGCTTATAATTTTTTTACCTGCGGAATGTGAGCAAGATTGTACAAATGTCCTTCAAATTTTCTTCATTGTGACGTTCAAGCTTTTCGTCCTGAGAGTAGCATTATGAGCTTGTGATCTCCTAATTTTGAGAAAGTTTGAAAACATGGACGTATTCTGATAAACAAGTTTTTAATTGAGAAAAAAGTCGCAAAAATTATAATTTGCTGATGTTCCAGTTTTTCTCTAGTTAGAGATCAAGATCATATACCGATAATCCTTTTTGAAATCATTTTTATCTCGGCTACACGAGATCGTCGCTGAAACCGGTGCGCCACTTAACAGCGTGACAAAAACTTTCAGTTTTCAACAGGAGCGTTACATCACGCAACAATCAAATTTTCCTTAAATTCTTCGAGAAATATAAATCTACCGAGGCAAGACTCTACTCGCAATAATATGTTTTAAAAAAGTTTAACCCAATTCTGTTAACTGGAATAATTCAGCGACACGACAGAGTCATAAGAGAGCGTAAAGGAGGAAGTCGCTGTTCGATCCTTTACCCCGTCCCCAGGCTTCTCTCCTCTGTACGGACCTGTTGCGTGTTGCGTTCAAACTCTACGCTCTTTGTTCATGCTACTTTTCTGTTATCCCACACTGATTGCAGTGATGCTCGTAGACGGCGCAGTCTCCACGCTGGGCGCTAGAGTTCCCTATTGTTTATATATATATTTTTGAATTTAAAAAGTAATCAAAGGTCACTGCTTTCACGACATCAGACTGGTCAAATCACGCCAAAATGAAAATGACCACCTCCTAAAAGTGCACAGAAATATAGCCTGTATGATTGTGATTTTCATTTTCTTCCCATTAGGTTTCTGTCTTGTCCTTTTGACCACTTTCTTTACCTTAATTTATTGTTCCGTTGTCACTCCATTTGTTTTGCTAAAAATAGGTCTCAGAAACTTACTTTTCGGCAAAGAGAAAAGTTTCCTCGCAACCGTTGCGATCGATCTGGGAACAACATACAGTGGCTTTGCTTTTTCACTCAACAAGGAACAAGATGAAAGCTCTATGATTTTCATGAATAAAGACTGGGTGAATGAACGAGGCCATCGAACAAGCAAGACACCCACGTGCCTGTTACTTAAACCAGACCAGTTATTGGACTCGTTCGGATATGAAGCGGTAGAAAGATACGCGTATCTAAGGAGCGTCTACGAAGCACCGGATGAATTCTTCTTTTTCGAGCGTTTCAAGATGGCTGTGTATAACGATCAGGTAAGGTCTTAAAGGGGCTAGGTCACGCTATTTTAGGCGATTTTGTTTAATTTTGTTAATTATGAGCTCTAAACGCCAAATTCGCAGAGCAAGTCTTACATTTGCAAAATCAAGGCCACATAACAAATGAGAATGATTTTCCAGCTGTGTAAATCACATTTTGATATAAACTGATATAAATTTAAAAAAAGGTGGGCCTACATCTTTCAAATTTACCCAAATGCAATCCATTTTAATCCTCTCCAGTTTTGTCCACCCATGTCCCTTCTTGACTTAGTTCATATGTGACAGGCGTCCTGTATTCTGCTAGGATACATGTGATAAGTGAATGAAAATGAATGAAGTGAATGAAGATGTAAAAAGTGATCTGATTAACATGACATGAGCGGGGGACAAAGAAAAAGACTTTGTTTGACGCTCTTGTCATGTTGATCACATTTCATTATCGAGCTTAAAATTCAACATATTTATTCACTTAGCATCAATATCGCTGCTGTCGTTGAAGTTATCGT
>JAHPZR010033479.1:0-11967 GCA_019787425.1 Platygyra sinensis | reverse complement strand
TCCGAAGTAGCTTTTTAGTTGTGTATATACCTGAAGCGTATAATTGACTATCAGTAAAAGGCGATCTTGTTTTAGATCATTAGATTACTACTCGTTTCATAAAAGAAACAAACAAGGTCATCTATGCGTCTCCTCCGATTGATCACAAGTGTGAACCAATCAAATTGTGAGAATTCACTATATAATTATAATATTTATTTATAATAATGCATTTCACAAATCTTGATGTTTACAGCAAATATATTCATATGGTTTACCAGTTACAGTAAAATGCACAAATTTAATACACAATTCTAGTCCTCTAATCATTTCATTTGATTGACTGGTCACATGCCCTCTATTTTTCCTGAGTCGTAATTCAATCATTGAACATGTGGTTAGAATTTCGAGAGAACTGGACGCCAGTGCAAAACAAAGACTTGACGGGGAGGTAAGTAGGGACCAAGATACAGTAAATTCTCTGTTTGGATGTTTCCCCAACCCCACCCCCTCTGCTTTGCGTTCACATTTTGAAAAATAGAGAAAAAGTGAACAGTCAATTCATTTGATTACAAATCATCTTTGTACAAATCAACACGAAGGAGTTTCCTCACTTGATAAAACATCAGTAAGGTCCTCTGAAACAACTTACAGTATTTATACAGTATAATTTTTTACAATCACATTGCAAGATATTCAAGACGAAACTAACAGTGGTAATAATTATTACCAGACTTGTAATGCAACATCAGATTCAAATAAATGATATCATAAATAGGTACATGCCAAAAATACAACATTTCTAACCCCTGCAAATGTACCATCTACAAAACAGTTCACTACAACTTTTATTACATGCATTAAGGTTGCTTATCAATCATGGCGCTGGTCCAAGAATCACTTTCTCGGTCTTTGTGTGTTTCTGTTTATTTTTTCTATGTACGAGTTGGCGCTGTCTTGCCAACCTGTAATTTCTTTTCACATAATACTTATATCGACTGGCTGCCTGGCTCAGCTTGCCCATGTGGTTATTCCAGACAGCCAGCACCCTTAGTTTACTTCTTGTAACTATGAAACAGTGTATGCAAATTGCCGGCAAGCAAAGAGTAAAAAAAAAAAGATTACTGTTGTTGTTGTCTACGAAATTTGAATTGTTTTATTTTCTCAGTACAACCAAGTTATTTTTCTTTTGTCTGTTTATTCTAAAATATATTTTATTTATTTAACTGCAAATTGTAGATACTATTGTCCATGGACTGCATGCACCGAAAATTAAAATTCAAAATTTAAATCTACAGGTGTAATAATGCTTAATACTTAATACTAGCTGTCAAAAGCTACCAAAGCAATTCAGAAAATGGGATTAGAACACAATCTAATTTATTTTTTTTATTAGCATAAAATATACAATAGTAAAACCTGTCTTTAATTCGATGTTATATCCCTTGTGTTGTTGATCATTTTTGGCATGCCAATCTACTTTTATAACTATCACATCAATTAGTATAGCTAATCGTACAGTTTTGAGTTCAATTTGGAATTATTTTGCACGAGTGAGTTTTTCAAAAAGCTGAAATTGCACGAGCCGCTTCGGCGAGAGCAATTTCAGCTTTTTGAAATTCACAAGTGCAAATTAATTTCAAATTGAACAAGAAACACCGTACGATTACTTATTAATAATACAAACATGAAAAAATTCGCACGGAAAAAGTGCCAGAAGATGTTTCTTAAAGCCATTTTTTTTTGCATTCAAGAAACTTTTTCCAGAGTTTCCATACAAAATTTTTGTCATTGCTTTACATGAGATCATTGGCCTACAGAATTTCTTGTCTTCTGCAAATCATAATCCAGAATTACAATGTGCAATTTCCACTGGTGTTACACTTTTTGCACTAGTGCTACACTTGAACTGCACTGCTCTCAGCCAATCAGAATCGAGTAATTTTTCATGTGCATTATTACACCTTTTATAAGATCAGGTGGCTGACAACAATTTCCAGCATGTCACAGCATTTCTGCTTTCATCAAATACTGCTGCAGCTCACTTTCTGTTGCGCCTCAGTAATGGCACCAAACAAAATTAAAACCCAACCACTGGTCAAGCAAGTCATAGTTATTTTGTTGACTTGACAAGTTACTGTGGCAACAGTATAAGCCAATGAAAACACCCTTATTTTAATATTAAGGGATTATAATTCAAAAACAAGTCTGGAGACAACAATTTTTTAACATCAAATAGTAATTAGAGAGATTTTAATTGCTGTCAAAATTTGCAAAAAAGAGAGGATTTAGCAGCTTTTTTAAAAATGTAAGGTACAGAAAGTCTGAATCTGCTCCCACAACGTTCGTTTTTTTAAACTTGGAGAAGCTGCATTTCAATCCACTCCTTGCAATTTGATACTAAAAATGGGGTCATTGGACTCGTTTTTGACTTATAAGCCCACAGAGCTGAAATTACTGGTGTTTTCAATGGAATATACTTTTGAATGCCAAGAGTGATCATCGCAGTAAATTTTCCAATTTAAGCAATTGGAAAGAAGAAGCCTGAAAAAAATCAGGGCTTCAACGGGATTCGAACACGTGACCTCCGCGATACTGGTGCGATGCTCTACAACTGAGCTATGAAGCCACACATTGCTTTTGCTGAGGTAACCTTTTGCATCCAGAAAAAGGCTGTAGCATGTTCATCAGTGACTAGGCATTTCTTTGGTACCATCATTGGAGCATCACTTGAAACAAGAAGTTGAATTAATACATCAAAGAAGAAATGCTGAAAATGTGGAAACTGCTGTGAGCCACCTTAAGTTTGGTATTGTGTACGTCACACATGATCCATTAATGGAGGACTCAAGCTATTTCCTCTGTCATAAGGGGGCTTTTTAGATCCAAATTGCTTTTGTTTCCTGAAAAAAAGAAAACATCCCTTTTAATAATTTTACCATAAATTCCTCTCTCCAGAAACTGCTGATTACGTCACACAGAGCTTCAAGGCAGAGGGAATAGATTTTCCAGACTTCTCTGATGAGGTGTTGTCGCTACACCATTTTAAAATTACCTGAATCCTATGCAATATAACCTTCTCAAAAAAAGTTTGTCCATGGCATTACTATGATTATCAGTTGAGAAAGGCATCACTTTCCTTAATCACCGGCAAATGTCCACTTAGTGGAATTTAAGCTCACATATCTCACAGATATTTTTCATTGCAAGCCATCACAAAGCCCAACAAATTTAACAAGGGCGGAATAGAGCGATAAAGTTTGCTTGAGAAAATCCCATTGCCTCCAGGTTTCATGCATATAGAGTATTTTATAGCTGGCAAACAAACAATGAAGCCAAAACTCCTGAAATCGCATTACTTCAACTTTACTAGTACCACAATCAAAACCTCTAAAACATCAAAGAAAAACGGTACACAAATGAAGCCAGAGAGGGCATTTTTAGTGTATTTCTGATCCGCAGTGAAAAATTTAAAGCTATTTGAAAATTTGGCACAACAGTAGCAATGCTGAACATGTTTATACTCTATCTACATTTTGTATCAAATGCATACAAATTTGAACACGAACCACATTCTGTTATTTTTGTTGAAGAAAATACAACAGCAAAACCGAATGTTAGCACCTCCGTTTGGATATATTTCTATGTGAATAACCATTCAAAGTTGATGGCATTAGTACATCAAACAATGCATTCTGTGAACGCCTTTAGGCTTCTTGTACTTAACCACACTGACACTAAGGTGTAAATGGAGACTGAAATGGGTAAAAAAAGAAAATTTTTGATCTAATACAATGAGACATGCAAATCATCATCACTGCTACATTTTTTCCCGTCTAAACTTATGCTAACAATGAATGTTAATCAAGTTACTAGAGACTGCACAGTCTCTCCTTAACTGGCTTCTTCAGGATGGATTTTACTAGAAAAAACTTTTTCCATAAATAAACAGCACCAAACCGAAACCCATATGTGGCATTATCCTGGGCACCAAGCGGGAAAAGAAGCAGAGGACGGCCAAGGGAAACATGGTGGAGAACGGTGGAGAAGGAACGAGCTGAGCTGGGACTAAAATCGTGGGCTGCAGCAGCAGCTGTGGCCAAAAATAGGGACAGATGGCGGGCATTGACGTCCGGCCCTATCCCCCACCTGGGGGCAAGGAACTAAGAGAAATCACTAGTAAGATAATTTTATACTCAAACAAAACAGCAGAACATCACAATGTTGTCAGAGTAATAAAACAAATTCCAATCTAATTCATACGCACCTCCAAAAATGGAAGTTAATTCCAACTGAGACAGCAAGTATCGCTCCCAACATTACTACAATCACTATCCAAACAGTAACTGCAAGAACCAGCAATTTACAATGTAAATACCTAGTGTATTATAACACTGTAGTGATCAAAAGCTAGCTTGTTAAGACATGTGTCCCAGTACTGTTAAATACCCCTTTTAAGGCAGAAAACAATGATGAACAGTTAAAGTGGTACTGCAACCAAAAAAACAATTCTTTTTTTTTTTTGAATTTCAAAACTATGTTAACTAAACACTAACCGACCCAAGTTTTAAGTTCTGATTTTAAAAAGGCACCTGTTTATTTTAACTGGAATTTTCTTATTTATTGGTCCGCCATTACTAACTTTAAAATCTTAAGAGAACTGGGTCAAGGAGAAAATGACGTCAAAGACTCACTAGTTTAAGAATGCAATGCATGTGTACGCAGCTGAATTAATATGCAGCACAGAGTTTCGGGCTTCAAGACTTTTAAACCCGTGTTTTGCATATATAATAAATTGCATTCACACGCTGAAATCTTGAGCTAGTGAGTAAATGACATCATTTTCTCTAGATCCAACCCTCTGATGTCCTGTTGGTCAGTTCTGAACACGAGTAATGGCGGACCGTGAAATCCAAAACTTACACTCAAAATAAACAGCCTTCAGGTAAAACTCAAAGCTCAAAATTTTGCCAGTTAGGTGTTAAGCGGACACACTTTCAAAATCTGAAGAAAAAAAGGAAATGATTTTTTGATCATAGTACCACTTTTAGCATTGATAATAAAAACTAAGGTGGACACCTCCCCAAGGAGAACATGCAAGGCTGTCTTCCGGCAGACACTTCTCTAAAGCTAAAGCTAGAGCCACTCCTGAGGGTAGTCACCTTTAGAGAAAGTTCACTGCCAGAACCTGCCTCCATCAGGGATATGATCTATAAGCACACAAACCACAAGCACAAGCGACTAACTTTTGCCTTTAAGCAAATGAAAAAAAAAAAACCATTTGAACTTTTTTCATATATTAAGCTTAAGTGCTAGGCACCCGTGACTTCATGGTTAGGAACATTTGGGCTCCTTGTAATTTTTCTTAGAATTCAGCCTTGTCCATCCTGCATTAGTCATTTCATCTTGTAGGGGCAACACAGGCCTCTTAACTGGCTTGTATGCTTCCCACAAAAGATACATGTACTGTGGTTCGGGTAGAAAAGAAAAAGAAGTAAAACTGTTAACCTGGCATTTTATTAGAGCCGAAGAATGAGCAGGCATGTAAGTGTGAGAGGATAAACTTCAAATTAGAACAGCCCCCCCTCCCTCTCGCTTTCCCCTTTGACATCCTGTTGATTTGTGGTTCCTTGTTTGATCTGACATTAAACAATAATTAAGTACAGTGAAACCTGTATTAAGCGGACACCCTCGGGGAATGCTCTAGTGTCCACTTAATACAGGGTGTCCGCCTAATCCAGGTTTCGATAAATAACGTCATATGAGGTGTCAAATTCCATTAAAATGAAAGGTGGAAAAGTTTAGAATACTCCCAGCAACTACGATGAAATATGTTTGCATTATTTTCTTTATTAAAGTGGAACAATTTATCATATTACTACAAAGATAGATTACACCTCAAATTTGAAGAAATCAGATGAGTGAAACAAGCTCTATACACATAAAACGAAACGATGAGAAAGTCGTGTTTTTAACTGTAAAAATAGAAAAATTGGTGGTTGGCGTGTTTCTCGTTTCCAGTGTCTGGGATGTTGGGTGGTGGAGTTTTTTTACAAGTGTCCATTTATAGGTTGACAACACTAGAAATGACCATTTCAAGTACTTTTTAGGTGTCAATGTCCGCTTAAAAAAGGTATGTTTTACAGTAAATAAGGGAATAATTTGGGGATTTTCGGCTACTGTCTGCTTAATAGTGGGTGTCCGCTTAATACGGTGTCTGCTTTATACAGGTTTCACTGTAGACACAAAATCAGTTCAAGCTACAATACCACAACCAGTGTACTTAAGCAGATACTTACAGAATCCTGGCTAGTGTCTACTCAATGCAAGGTATCTATTTAATATGGGGTCCTCAATACATCTTAACACTATTTAAAATGATCATCAAGTTGTAATACCCACCACTCATTACTGCAGCTTCTTTTCCCTTTTCCAAATAATCTACTTTAGGTCCCCTTAGGGTCTGGGTGCTATTCAGTTCCGTGGGTGATGGCCATTGTGAAGATGTTAGCTGTGTAGTCTCTATTCTTGTTGCACTTGGTTTTGCTGTCCCCTTTATTATCATGCTTCCTACATGTACCATTGTTGGCAGTGTTGTGGGTTTGACATCGGAACAATACACATCTAGCAAAGGGCATAAAAATAATATTTCCCGAAACAATCTCTGTGGAAGTTACATTTACCTTACAATGAACTTGAACTCTCTTTCGAGCTTTTTTGAAATTTGCAAAACTAATACAGTGAAACCAGCCACCTGACTGTCAAGTTAACAACACATTCTTAACATTATAATCTACAGTATTATCATAACTGTGATTACCTAATTATTTTATTGTATGGCAAGGAAGTCTTCAGTAAAATCTGAGCATTTGTATTGGCTCTTTTATGGTCATGATTTTACAGCACCACAATGACAGTTCTGAAAGCCAGCAAATTCAAAACTGATGTGCCACAATAAACTACATGTATACTACAGGTATAGTCAAGTCTGCTTGAGGTGTAATTAGCAATTATTGAATGAGACTGAGTAGGATATGAAGAATTCTGCAGATCAAGGAGGGGGTTATCCACAGAGGCCGAAGGCCAAGGTGGATAACACCCTCCGAGATCTGCAGAATTCTTCATATCCTATAAAAGCCAAATTCAATAATTGCTTTTAATTATTATTCATTCAAAAATTTCCCTGTTCTTATATGAGTTTTGCCATTTCGCTCTTTGTTTTTCTGCTCACCAAAAAATAACACAATCTTGTCCCCAAGTTTTCTCGGTCAGCGGTTCAATAATCTGCAGCAGGCTGCACTTTTGTAGTCATTAATGCAATATGGTGAAGATTCTTTCCAAATTTGGTGAACAGCAGCTGGTTATGGTGAATTATGTGTGCAGTTTTAACCAATCAGAAATGGCGAAATATTTTGAATGAATAATGGGTAGGTAGGTAAAGGTAAAGTCTGCATTCGAGCCAAGTGGCCCATCAGGCTGAAGCTTATCCCGGTTTCTGAAGCATGAAGTGACTGGGAGTATTTCTACTCCCCCCTGGATGGGATGCTAGTCCATCACAGGGTTACCCCCCAGCATTAAATTCGCCGGTACCCATTCATACACTTGGGTGGAGAGAGGCACTGTGAGAGTAAAGTGTCTTGCCCAAAAACACAACACAGTGTCCCTGGCCAGGGCTTGAACCTGAACCGCTCGCTCCGGAGTCGAGCGTACTAACCAGGAGGCCACCACGCCTCTCACTTGAATGAATAATAATGGGGATTGTTGGTTCTTAATCGTTTTTCTACTGACCTGGCTGCGCTCAGTCTGTTCTGCCATAGCCTTCGTCCAGTATTGGGCCCTTGCGCCAGTTTGCATTTTTGTCTCCATATATAGCTCATGCACTTATTCATTAAATCATTAACAAACTTTAAAAAAAAACTTACCCTGGGTTCCATTGCAAATGTATATTTGCATTTTCATGTTATCTGTCCGACAGTGTCCATTTTTTGTATTATCAAGTGAATCTTGTGACCCAGTTGATGTAGCTAAAGTTGCAAACCAAATAAAGAATTTAAAAATTCTATGAGTCCATCCGTCTTTTAAGCAAATATGTGATAACAGGGGGTCCTCAAATCGGAAATGCACAACTCCTCTTGGTGATATAAGCCCTCCTTTCTGTGGGGAAAGGGGTAGGGTAGACAAGTCCACCATCTAAATTCAAAAGCTTTTCACATAACACTTTGAACAGTATGATGAATGTCATGGTACTGAGACAAGTTCACTACAAATCACAAATCATATCATTCATCGTCATTTTATTCGATTCCAAGGGACATAACCTTTCACACCTGTAAATATTAAGTTTTATCCCAAACAGGACCTCATGAGCCTCAAATGAAAATATGTCCACTAAATGACCCTCTGAAACATTACAGTTATTGAAATTCAAACGACAAAGTATCTTAATTTTAAGAGTACATGTACAGATAAAAGATACTTACACATAAAATAGTAAGTCTTTCCTTTTTTAAATACTGCAGAGTTGTCCATGCCAACTGACTGGAATACAAGCTGCTCAAAATTTAACTGTAACGGCTTGTCACACTTAAAGAGAATCTTGTTGTTTGTTATGCTCGTGTTGACATTACAAGAGTGGTAACTTGAACTATCGACTATCCAAAAATTTTCATAATGTGAATTACTGTTCGAGTCATTTGTTGTCAAGAGAGATGTTGCCATGTGCGGGCAAATGATGTTGATTTTTGACAGTGGTAGAACATTTAAACGAAAAGTTCCTCCTTTAAATCTAGAAAAAAAAAGAAAGAAAGAAAGAACATGTAAACTAAAGAATGGGTATGGTTTGCAAACTATAACTACATGTATTCAATTATAGATTGCCTCAAACTTTTACCTCTCATTGTAGAATAAAAAAATTTTACATTGTAAATAAAATACTAATAAAATTATTGCCTCGTGATAGGATTTCTTTAAGATTAAATTTTCCTTTTAAAAGCCTTACCATGCAAACTGTCCACACAGCTGGTCAACCTGCCCAGTGTCCAGCCCTTAATGGAACCCCTGTTAATGTCCACTAACAGCTGAGCTCAGCATTGACTTGATACAGGTTGTCCCCTTAAGGTATCATGGTAGGTGATTGACAGTGATTGGAAATCGCACTCTTATGCTGGTGCTTTGAAAGAAAACCCCATCACCCTACACATTTTCTGAAAGCTTAATAGTTAAGGAACACAATCATAGTCTGAAATTTTCTAAAAAGTTAATGTTGCAGTAATATAAAAAGAAATACCCAGAAACACTGCTTCACTTTTGAACATGAATTATTGGAGTGGCGCGATTAACATCAGAAATGTTTTCTCACACATCACCCTCAAAAAGGGTGTCTGCGATTTTCCAGATGTGGTTTGGTTTTTTTTCTACACCTTCCTAAAGTTTGATATTCTGAACACGGGTGTTTCCTTGCACTAAAGAGGCCATAACTCTTAAACGGAACCGAAATTCAACAGAGCCTGACACTCTTTTTCGAAGGAGGTAACCTGGAACATACCTGCCAATTTTCAGCCAATTCCATTGGAAGACGTGTGCAAATGAACTAAAAATGGTCATTCTCATATGCAGTTTTATTTTATCGAGAAAATGACGAAAAACCTTTTACGAGATTGGTATGATTAGGTGTTAAAAATCCCCTCAGCACTGACAGAAGTTGGCATGGATCAGTTTACCACAACGAGTCATGACAACTTGAAATAAACAGACGCCTACATTGCAGTGAAATGGTCCGAGAAGCGAAAAACTACTAAGAGCTTTTTACAGGTTTGTGTTTAAACTGGCAGCCGTGAGTATTTCTTTTGTTAAGATTTCATAGGAGGCATTGGAATTATGTTGTTCGAGTTAAGATTTCTTCGTTCTCTAGACATTTTTTTGAAACCATGCCTTGTGAAGCCAAAAAGAGGAAATCTCAAGGTCTATATCGTCTATCTACTTCTGTGCTTGACTCTCTCGCTGTGAAAGTTTTGGAATCGCATCCGTTCTCCCGCAATTTGTGTGACTAGCACTTGTTGTATTTTGAGCTTTAGCTTCATTGGTGGGACTGGTTCTTAGTTGAAAACAATGCGACCCAAATTTTCGCCTCTTCGGCTTCTTCAGAGACGAAAATGGGCAAGAAGTTTTCTTGCAGGTTTTTGTCCTGACATAAAGAAAATTTGACACGAACGAAAGCTTGCGATGAAACAACCAGATTGAGAACAGCTCACGTGCACAAACATAAAATATCACACCACAATTCGCATTACATGTGACAACTGGCAGTGAAGTTTACCTAGAGCTGTCAACGCGCCATAAGAGGTTTAATGAGATTCAAAAATAGTTTATCTCTTTATCGCAAAAAGTAAAAAAGCTTTTTTCTCCATTCTTTTTGCAAATTGTTTTTCACAGTCTTCTAAATTTGAATGGCGAAAAAAAAGATTTTTTGAATTTTTCATAAAAATCCACCTACCATGATACCTTAATGTGAGGTCTTCTTAACACAGCTGGGTTCACTAAATCTACTTTTGTCTTCATTAAAGACAAACCAAGAGCTTAGCATGTCTGAAATCACTAGAGACAACAACAGGCTGGTGGATATGTCTGATGCATTACATGACTGAAGTACTGTCGAGTCAACATCACCTAAGTTGTACAGTAGCACTTTAATATCTATTCTCCGCCCTCTACATTTGACAACGTATCGTGGAAAATCTCCCATATGGACACCATACTGGTGCAGGGCTGAGGTGTATTATCGGGTTCAAGAAGATATGAACTAAGATCAAGTAAAATCTCTGTAGTAGGAAGGTGTTCACGATATGGAGGGGTCTGTAAGGACAGGCTCACATGTATCGGAAATGTGGGCATATTAACTTAAAAAAATTCCAAAAATAAGCCCCGGGGCTTATATTTTTCAAAGGCCCTTTTCTGAGGGGCTCATTTTTGGTGGGGCTCATCTACAGTACGGAGGAAGTTTGCCTTTCCAAATCAATTGGGCTAGCCTTCCAAATGGAAGTAAATTTACCATTTTTGCTTTGTATTTGAGGGTAATTTTCCACGTACAAGCACCCGGGGGACTTATATTTGGAGGGGTGATTTAACCGAGGGTTTTTTGCATTACCCGTTTGGGGGGCTTATATTTACAGTACTTAAATAACATAATGACCACCATCAGCTTGGTTTAAAAGTCAAGTGTACTAATCTGTAATAAATTGCCCATATGTCTGACTCATTTATTAGCCAGACAGTCATGTTGCTGCATAGACATCCCAGTCAGGAAGTAAGAAAGCAAGATGGAACTCTAAGAGTTTAGGCAAACATTATAAATGGATTAGGAAACCACCCCAAGGCAAAAAATAAGTCTGATCCAACAAAAGGAAGTTTATGACTTAAAGCTCTAGCCAAAAGAAGATTACACTATCTGTGCAGTCTCCAAAAAAAGCCTTCTGTTTTTTGAATCTTAAAGGATATCAAAGTACACATCACAGCAATATTCAGATTTATCAACTAATTATTCTTTCTGATATTTTCTGATATCTGTAAAGATAAAGGTCAACTCTGGTGGCACCACGCAAAGAGCTGATTTTAATTCTGCTTTTAGAACCCTCCAAGTTTAATGGAAATGAAAATTGGTTTCAAAAATTGGGTATGAGAAATTTGGGAGCAAAACTACAGCATTTGATTGAGGGGAGTGGAATGACTTTTTGTTTGTGTTCTCTGGAGGTTTGAAAAATATACTGCTTTAGAAATAGACAACTTTCGATATATTAAAATTCAGCATGGCAGCGAGGCCTAGAGGACACTAACAAAGGAAATTGAATAACCATGTTTATTCATTTCTTTTGTTTGTGTCCTCTAAGCCTCGCTATCAAGCTGAATTTTAATATATCGAAAGTCGCCTATTGGAATACACTGTATCGTTAAATCAATTGCTCTATGTCCTCTACCTGTCCTTCTGTAAGCATG
>JAHPZR010033478.1:0-11254 GCA_019787425.1 Platygyra sinensis | reverse complement strand
GAAAAACCACATTTCGATTTGTTCTTTACCACAATATCAACGTCAGAGCGCGAGCTGAAAAAGGCATTGCGTGACACATTGACGCGAGCAGCGTGGTAGGGACTCTTATTTACCACGGCAAATTAGCCAATCAGATTGCGAGATTACCTGCAATTGTGGTAAAAAGAATATTGATTTTTGGAAGTTGATAGTTCATAGACTGAGGAAAAAACAAGACAGCTTGTTGAAGTAGCATTCAACAATTCCATTATGGGCCTACGATACTAGATTTCTCTTTCTGTACCCAATTCAAACTAGCCTGCGAGCAGGCTCACCTTGGAGTCACGCGTGCGAGCGATGAAGAGCAAAGCGATCCGGCGGGAAGGAGGTCTGGTGAAGAGGCGCCAAGAAAGTGATAACACCTCACATTCAAACGTTTCACAACTTTGACGCTTACTAAAACATAGGCACGTAACGCGTGCAAGAGTTTTTTTTTTGTGATAGGAGCATTTGTAGAACTGTTTACAGTACTGGTTTAGTTTAGTTTTTTCGGTTGCGATGTACACCAAGAAAGAAACTGGGAATTTATGATGTACATACCATGTTACATCGGTAATGGTAAGATAGCTAAATAGTAAGCCATCAAATATTTGACTGAACAATGTACAATAATCTGACATGTCTCCAGATTAATGTAGATGCCATCTTATTTTCTAACAGGCAATTTGATTCATTCTTTGATACAACCCGCACTGTGATTGGTGTGACACGCGCACATGCATAACTCCCTCACTCATCGATCACATACATGTAGCCCTTCTAGCCCCCAAGAGGAATTTTTGCTCAAAATACTCAAGTTAAGAGACCTTTTCGCATTTTATACGAGTCGTAAGTTTACCCTTTTAGGCTACACTGGGGGTATCTAATCGAACAGTTCAGTAATCGAACCCAATCGAACTCCAGTCGTTCGATTGCCGAACTCAATCGAACATAATCGAACTCACAATGACATTTTGCCAAACGAACACAATCAAACGTTCGATTAATGAACGATCGGTAATCGAACTCAGACAAACGTTCGATTACCGAACTCTCGCGCGATAGGACAATTTTCACATTGCAGTACACAGACTTTGTTTTGTTTGAACATTGACATTCAGTATGAAGTTATTTCTCTCTATTCCCATTTACTAAAGGCTGATAGTGACTATACCCTACGTGTTTTACTAGTTTTCGGCGTCAAGAGATTCCGCCCAAACAAAATTGCATCGGATTGGTTCGATTTTGTTCAATTGGTTCAAAAATCGAACCCACAGCAAACTAGATGTTCGATTGTGTTTGATTGCCAAAGCCAATCGAACACCAATCGTTCGATTGAGTTCGATTGGATTTTTGTTCGATTTTGTTCGATTAGATACCCTGGGACAACACAAGACAACAACACTACTTCGCCGAAAATAGAGAGAAAGAGAAAAAAACTCTCAGACGTTGAAAGTCTGATTTAATTAAATTGCACTTTTACTTGGTGCCACGCAGTCTTCAAAGAATATTTGAACAGTTTTCATACTTTTTACCTTTAAAAATACCGGACTGACAAGAATTTCATAAAATGCTCATCAAATATAAATAAACTGCTACTGCAGAGACGTAAGAACCGTCCAGAAATGAAAGCTTCTTTTTTGTTTAATATCCTGGGAACAATAGCCGATAACTTGAGAGCTCTAATTGAATTTACTCCCACATAAAAAAGCAAAAGTACTAAATTACCATTCAAAGCTAAAGATAGTAAACATCTCGTGGGAACAAGTGGTGACGATTTGCTAGCTCTAATTGTCAAATTACTTTGTAACTAAAAAATAAAAATCTCTCTACATATTTGCATGCAACAAGGACAAAACAATCGTTACCTGTACCTATTGTAAATGTTCGAACTCTTTCAAATAAAAATAGTCTCGTCTCCTCCAAAACATTTCCTAAGAACTAGAAGCAACGATACGTGAAGTCTAATTGAATTTACTCGCTGTGAAAAACAAAAATATCAAGTTACCTTTGTAACTAAAAATTAAAATATCTCGTTCGTTTGTATACAACTAGTTCATGCACTGTTTAAAACCTCAAGGCTCATCTCGTCCATAACTAAAATCCTCAACCTAGCCCACAGAAAATGCCGATGTAAACCCAATATATGAATACTTCCTCCTCTTTTATAGAAGAATAGTTGTGACTGATGAGTTTACCGTGTCTAAATAAAGTTATCCTATCCTATCCCATCCTAAATATGACCATTCTGAACTGTATCGGGATCAAATCTTCTCATATACCATTTACCTTTAAAACAAGAAATTTGATTAGCTATTTTAGCAGATCCGATCTGATTGGTGTGACATACATACATCTCTCACTCACTCACTGACTCACTCACTCGCTCATCCATTCACCCGTCCACAACATACTCGATGCGCCGACTAACAGGTATTTTTTTTTACAAAAAATTAACTCAATAAAATGAATTTATCTCTTGTACCACATTATGGAACAAGAAACTCAATACAATAGTACGACAAAGTCATTATCATTCTTGCAATATAAATTTGCTTGTAGATAATTTTAGTTGAACAGTGTTGGTAATACTATCACCCGCCTGCTTGCTCATGCGAGTGCCAAAAGTGCCAAGCAAGTATAAGTACATTCTAACCCTTATTAAACGGCCCCCCATATTAGACTGAGCCAGTAATTTTAGTCCTGATTAGGGTTTTTCTATTGTTTTTTCCTTTATCAATTGGCCAATCCCTTTTAGACGGCCACTATCTATTTTGCCGAGGGTGGTTGTTTCATAGGGGTTGAACTGTAACTAATCTCTAACTCATTTGGGAAGAAAGGTTTTCATCCAAATGATTATTCAAATTACACTGTTTTTTCCTCTCAGCTTGTTGCCAAGGTTTAAAGCCACTATAAATTTTCCATACTATTTTGAGGCTCAAGATAGGTAAAGCAAACTTTACAATGAAAACTTAAACTTTATGTTTTTCAAGTTGGATTTAATAGTAGAGCACACGATTACTGTCAGTTACTTTCAAAAGTGTGAAGACCACAAAGGGAAACACTGGTAAAGAGAATGCAGTCAACAGGACAAGAACAACATTATCCACTACACAGCTGACTCTGGTGAATAAATAAAATTTGGTTTGGGGTATATAATATAAAATTGTAGTCAATGGAGTGTATTGTAAATTATTATTATTATTGAGTTCCTTTTATTTTTTTCACACTCTTGTGCAGTTTCCAAATTCACTCTTCAGACAAACCCTTCATCTAGGATCAGAATAACTGCAACTCTGAACAAACTAGTTGACCAAGACAAGCTAACATACCCATTCCTTTCACGAGAGGACCACCCAACATAGGAATCTGCACTAGAATTTAAAATACAAAAATAGAAAATTAATCCAATATAATTTTTGGAGCTTTGTATGTAATATCAAAATAATTTCCTCTCATGCCAATCAGACATTCTCAGTAGAAGTCTACCTTATTACTGAATAACACAAGTTCTAGACTGAACACTTTGACCATCTTGCTCATCTGTTCTGTTTGGCTCTGGCCTGTTTCCAGCAGAAGCCTGTACTGATGCCAGGTATGCTTCTCTATGTGCTCTTGGCATCTCATCAGAATGATCACTCCTTGCAGGAGAAGCCATTCTGTCATCAGCTGCCTGCTCATAGGAGTTCTCCCCTTGTGTTGATTTGAGTGGTTCTTGGAAAGATGTATTTCTTGCTTTTTGCGAATGGCGTGGTTTTCTATCCTTCCTTTCTTTATCCTTCACCACCTGTTCCTCCTCAGTGGAATCTGTGGATGTCAATTTTCTTCCCCTTTTTTCACTTGAAAGCTTCCTCTCATGATGAACTTGAACTTCAGTGGTTACCCTTCTCTGCCTGTGTTGTCTATCTATTAATGTTTGTTCTTTCTGCCTTATCTCCTCCTCACTCCCAGATGACTCTGTCAAACTTGACCCCTCTGATTCTTCTGTAGATGTCTGGTCCCCATCAATTCCTCTTGCAATCAGCTGGTGGTGTTCCTTTCTGGAGCGAGTCTTTCCTACTCGTTTGCTCTTTCTGACCCCCTCTTTTGTGACTATACCATCGACCTTTACACTGTTACCTCTTATGGGCGGTAGCCTTCCATTTAATTTTTTGGTCAAAACCAACTGGCATTCTAAGGCATTGGTGAGTTTGTTGACAATTCTGTTGTTGTGTTCAGTTTCCTCTTCTCCTGTAGTTGACAGAACTGACAAAGCTAACTTGTAATACTCAACAGCTTTGTCATAATCCTGTCCAAGAAAGCTCACTGCTGCTAAACCCTCGTAAGCTTGCCACAACCCTCTTTTATCATTGGAGTCCTTTGCTGCTTGGATTGCATGTGTGAAACTCTCTCCAGCCTTGTTGAATTCCCCAAGCTGACTTTGAGCAAACCCCATATTACAGAAGGCCTGCCCTTGGGCTGCTCTGTTGGACAGTTCTCCTACCACAAGGAAAATGAAAGGCAATGTTTTAGATTTAATTAATCAAATTTGAAGTTAACAGCAAAAAGGCAGTTTGTATTCTCCATTTCAAAGTTAGAAATTGAAATGAGTAATTCTAAGTCATACATAAATACATTTACAATTTTAAATGACTGGCCTGATCCATTCCTGGCTTGGAAGACAAAAAAGTCATGTAATTTCAGGGTTTGAATTAGGAGACTATTAAATACATCCTATATCACATAACATGTCTTTTGTACCATGTAGGGAGATTGCCTGCCTGTGGCACTCCATAGCTTTGTTGAATTGCTTGAGTTGATTGTACACAGCTCCCAGATTTTGTTGAAGAACAGCTTCCAGATTCTTGTCAGAATGCTCTGTTCGCATGAGAGGAATTGCTAGTTCAAAACACTCTGCAGCATTCTCATATGACTTTAATCCATTGTACAGTAGACCAATGTCATTGTAGACTTTACCTATAAGGGAACAAACATCACTTGGAAGGTTTGGACACCAAACAAAAATAAGGAAAAAAGCATGAAACAAGCCAATTTTCATAGCAGAACCTCCTCAAAGGTAAATTAATAAATGTGTCAACATTCTAAATCAGTATCAATTTAATTACAGAAAGGGAGAATGAAGCCTCCTCTTCATTTCTTTTGTTGGCTATGTATTCTCTGACCTGCAAGAATTATGGCCTAGGTGATAATGTGTTCTTTTCATCCACTGCTTATAATTTTAACTTAAATTAATATAATTACAAGTGGATTAACCTTTACACAAATTGCTCATGAGCTAACTGTAGAAATATGCATAGTGCTATTGATTTCAGCTCAATCCTTAATTTAAAAAAAATTCTGTTTCTGTCTTTCTCACTACATTCATATTAAGAAAATAATTTTCCTTCTCCAGTATGCTAACACAAAAACACACTTTAACAATTTATCAAAGCAAACACTTGCCTATTGATTTCAGCTCAGTCCTTAATCTAAAAAATTATGGTACCCAAAAATCCTGGACTAAAACAGACTAAATGTAATACCTTACATCAAGCAGAACAGGACATAAAACTAGGTGAAAATTGCAACATATAGTACTATAGCAAAAACTGATTTTATTCTGTTCTTTGTCAAGCTGGGGTTGCTACACAGTTGCCATAAACATAAAACAATGGTTGCATGACCAAGTTATGTATTCTGAATCTGCTATCTCAGCTAGTAACATTTTGCACATTAATGTTTAAAGAGTTAAATGCTTGTTAATATTAAATTACGATTAGCTTTAAAGTTGATTTATCCATTTGCTGCTTTGAAACTTGACAAAACCATATCATGATGCAACTTATATGATTGTGAATTCTCTTGATGTTGTCTAAACATTAGGTACATTTTTGTTATGAGTAGCATATGGAATTTAAATACACAGAATTTTTCCAGATCCCTCAGTGCAAATTAAATAATAGTTTTAATAATCTGAGCACCTGCAGTTAGACAGACATGTGCAGGTATGTAAAAACAGATATAATAATTTTAATTACAACATTTTTAACAAAGATATACATGTATAAACTTTCAGTTTCAATACCTCTGCAGATTACTTTAAAACAAATCTGAAACATTATTGAAATAAAAATTAAAAAAAAATAAGCCTCTACTTCAGTAGTAAAAGCAATGTATTCTGAGCAGCACAAAAAGGCTAAAAAAAAGCCTACACATGCAGTTAGCATAATGGAAAACAGCAGGGTGAAGCTGCCATGCAAATGTTTCAGCCTGACACATATGCATGGCAGCTTCACATTAACCAGAATTTTGTTTTGCTTGCTAGATGAGCAAGAAAAATCTGTGTTAATTTTGAATGGGTTGGCAACAAAGGTCTTTCTTGGGGATTTTCCAGACTTACAAATCATGAACAAGCACAATAAAAAATGGAGCAGAGAGAGTTTGTAAATATGCATACACTTGGAAGATAAATTTAATTAAACTTCATCCCTAAAATAAAAGTTGTTCCATGCTTGTTCCCAGTCTCTGTTGTGGCTGTGTCGTAAAAATATATTCATGCTTTAAGCTGTGCTATTTATCAAGTTTTTGGATGCACCTGGAAGTTTGTAAAGCACTCAAAAAGCTTAAGATGATGTTAGCTTTGCCTTGAGAAACTCCAAATACCATAAAATCCATGTTAAAGCCCTCTGATAAAAAGCCCTTCTAATAATTAGAATTTCCTTTAGCAATTATTGCTAAAGGAAATATTTTTCACGATATATGACCCCCAGATATAAGCCCATCTACTGTATAAATTGATAATGTTACCACGAATAAAATCAGTTTTGCTATAGTACTATATGTTGCAATTTTCACCTAGTTTTATGTCCTGTTCTGCTTGATGTAAGGTATTACATTTAGTCTGTTTTAGTCCAGGATTTTTGGGTACCATAATTTTTTAGATTAAGGACTGAGCTGAAATCAATAGGCAAGTGTTTGCTTTGATAAATTGTTAAAGTGTGTTTTTGTGTTAGCATACTGGAGAAGGAAAATTATTTTCTTAATATGAATGTAGTGAGAAAGACAGAAACAGAATTTTTTTTAAATTAAGGATTGAGCTGAAATCAATAGCACTATGCATATTTCTACAGTTAGCTCATGAGCAATTTGTGTAAAGGTTAATCCACTTGTAATTATATTAATTTAAGTTAAAATTATAAGCAGTGGATGAAAAGAACACATTATCACCTAGGCCATAATTCTTGCAGGTCAGAGAATACATAGCCAACAAAAGAAATGAAGAGGAGGCTTCATTCTCCCTTTCTGTAATTAAATTGATACTGATTTAGAATGTTGACACATTTATTAATTTACCTTTGAGGAGGTTCTGCTATGAAAATTGGCTTGTTTCATGCTTTTTTCCTTATTTTTGTTTGGTGTCCAAACCTTCCAAGTGATGTTTGTTCCCTTATAGGTAAAGTCTACAATGACATTGGTCTACTGTACAATGGATTAAAGTCATATGAGAATGCTGCAGAGTGTTTTGAACTAGCAATTCCTCTCATGCGAACAGAGCATTCTGACAAGAATCTGGAAGCTGTTCTTCAACAAAATCTGGGAGCTGTGTACAATCAACTCAAGCAATTCAACAAAGCTATGGAGTGCCACAGGCAGGCAATCTCCCTACATGGTACAAAAGACATGTTATGTGATATAGGATGTATTTAATAGTCTCCTAATTCAAACCCTGAAATTACATGACTTTTTTGTCTTCCAAGCCAGGAATGGATCAGGCCAGTCATTTAAAATTGTAAATGTATTTATGTATGACTTAGAATTACTCATTTCAATTTCTAACTTTGAAATGGAGAATACAAACTGCCTTTTTGCTGTTAACTTCAAATTTGATTAATTAAATCTAAAACATTGCCTTTCATTTTCCTTGTGGTAGGAGAACTGTCCAACAGAGCAGCCCAAGGGCAGGCCTTCTGTAATATGGGGTTTGCTCAAAGTCAGCTTGGGGAATTCAACAAGGCTGGAGAGAGTTTCACACATGCAATCCAAGCAGCAAAGGACTCCAATGATAAAAGAGGGTTGTGGCAAGCTTACGAGGGTTTAGCAGCAGTGAGCTTTCTTGGACAGGATTATGACAAAGCTGTTGAGTATTACAAGTTAGCTTTGTCAGTTCTGTCAACTACAGGAGAAGAGGAAACTGAACACAACAACAGAATTGTCAACAAACTCACCAATGCCTTAGAATGCCAGTTGGTTTTGACCAAAAAATTAAATGGAAGGCTACCGCCCATAAGAGGTAACAGTGTAAAGGTCGATGGTATAGTCACAAAAGAGGGGGTCAGAAAGAGCAAACGAGTAGGAAAGACTCGCTCCAGAAAGGAACACCACCAGCTGATTGCAAGAGGAATTGATGGGGACCAGACATCTACAGAAGAATCAGAGGGGTCAAGTTTGACAGAGTCATCTGGGAGTGAGGAGGAGATAAGGCAGAAAGAACAAACATTAATAGATAGACAACACAGGCAGAGAAGGGTAACCACTGAAGTTCAAGTTCATCATGAGAGGAAGCTTTCAAGTGAAAAAAGGGGAAGAAAATTGACATCCACAGATTCCACTGAGGAGGAACAGGTGGTGAAGGATAAAGAAAGGAAGGATAGAAAACCACGCCATTCGCAAAAAGCAAGAAATACATCTTTCCAAGAACCACTCAAATCAACACAAGGGGAGAACTCCTATGAGCAGGCAGCTGATGACAGAATGGCTTCTCCTGCAAGGAGTGATCATTCTGATGAGATGCCAAGAGCACATAGAGAAGCATACCTGGCATCAGTACAGGCTTCTGCTGGAAACAGGCCAGAGCCAAACAGAACAGATGAGCAAGATGGTCAAAGTGTTCAGTCTAGAACTTGTGTTATTCAGTAATAAGGTAGACTTCTACTGAGAATGTCTGATTGGCATGAGAGGAAATTATTTTGATATTACATACAAAGCTCCAAAAATTATATTGGATTAATTTTCTATTTTTGTATTTTAAATTCTAGTGCAGATTCCTATGTTGGGTGGTCCTCTCGTGAAAGGAATGGGTATGTTAGCTTGTCTTGGTCAACTAGTTTGTTCAGAGTTGCAGTTATTCTGATCCTAGATGAAGGGTTTGTCTGAAGAGTGAATTTGGAAACTGCACAAGAGTGTGAAAAAAATAAAAGGAACTCAATAATAATAATAATTTACAATACACTCCATTGACTACAATTTTATATTATATACCCCAAACCAAATTTTATTTATTCACCAGAGTCAGCTGTGTAGTGGATAATGTTGTTCTTGTCCTGTTGACTGCATTCTCTTTACCAGTGTTTCCCTTTGTGGTCTTCACACTTTTGAAAGTAACTGACAGTAATCGTGTGCTCTACTATTAAATCCAACTTGAAAAACATAAAGTTTAAGTTTTCATTGTAAAGTTTGCTTTACCTATCTTGAGCCTCAAAATAGTATGGAAAATTTATAGTGGCTTTAAACCTTGGCAACAAGCTGAGAGGAAAAAACAGTGTAATTTGAATAATCATTTGGATGAAAACCTTTCTTCCCAAATGAGTTAGAGATTAGTTACAGTTCAACCCCTATGAAACAACCACCCTCGGCAAAATAGATAGTGGCCGTCTAAAAGGGATTGGCCAATTGATAAAGGAAAAAACAATAGAAAAACCCTAATCAGGACTAAAATTACTGGCTCAGTCTAATATGGGGGGCCGTTTAATAAGGGTTAGAATGTACTTATACTTGCTTGGCACTTTTGGCACTCGCATGAGCAAGCAGGCGGGTGATAGTATTACCAACACTGTTCAACTAAAATTATCTACAAGCAAATTTATATTGCAAGAATGATAATGACTTTGTCGTACTATTGTATTGAGTTTCTTGTTCCATAATGTGGTACAAGAGATAAATTCATTTTATTGAGTTAATTTTTTGTAAAAAAAAATACCTGTTAGTCGGCGCATCGAGTATGTTGTGGACGGGTGAATGGATGAGCGAGTGAGTGAGTCAGTGAGTGAGTGAGAGATGTATGTATGTCACACCAATCAGATCGGATCTGCTAAAATAGCTAATCAAATTTCTTGTTTTAAAGGTAAATGGTATATGAGAAGATTTGATCCCGATACAGTTCAGAATGGTCATATTTAGGATGGGATAGGATAGGATAACTTTATTTAGACACGGTAAACTCATCAGTCACAACTATTCTTCTATAAAAGAGGAGGAAGTATTCATATATTGGGTTTACATCGGCATTTTCTGTGGGCTAGGTTGAGGATTTTAGTTATGGACGAGATGAGCCTTGAGGTTTTAAACAGTGCATGAACTAGTTGTATACAAACGAACGAGATATTTTAATTTTTAGTTACAAAGGTAACTTGATATTTTTGTTTTTCACAGCGAGTAAATTCAATTAGACTTCACGTATCGTTGCTTCTAGTTCTTAGGAAATGTTTTGGAGGAGACGAGACTATTTTTATTTGAAAGAGTTCGAACATTTACAATAGGTACAGGTAACGATTGTTTTGTCCTTGTTGCATGCAAATATGTAGAGAGATTTTTATTTTTTAGTTACAAAGTAATTTGACAATTAGAGCTAGCAAATCGTCACCACTTGTTCCCACGAGATGTTTACTATCTTTAGCTTTGAATGGTAATTTAGTACTTTTGCTTTTTTATGTGGGAGTAAATTCAATTAGAGCTCTCAAGTTATCGGCTATTGTTCCCAGGATATTAAACAAAAAAGAAGCTTTCATTTCTGGACGGTTCTTACGTCTCTGCAGTAGCAGTTTATTTATATTTGATGAGCATTTTATGAAATTCTTGTCAGTCCGGTATTTTTAAAGGTAAAAAGTATGAAAACTGTTCAAATATTCTTTGAAGACTGCGTGGCACCAAGTAAAAGTGCAATTTAATTAAATCAGACTTTCAACGTCTGAGAGTTTTTTTCTCTTTCTCTCTATTTTCGGCGAAGTAGTGTTGTTGTCTTGTGTTGTCCCAGGGTATCTAATCGAACAAAATCGAACAAAAATCCAATCGAACTCAATCGAACGATTGGTGTTCGATTGGCTTTGGCAATCAAACACAATCGAACATCTAGTTTGCTGTGGGTTCGATTTTTGAACCAATTGAACAAAATCGAACCAATCCGATGCAATTTTGTTTGGGCGGAATCTCTTGACGCCGAAAACTAGTAAAACACGTAGGGTATAGTCACTATCAGCCTTTA
>JAHPZR010033476.1:10000-16955 GCA_019787425.1 Platygyra sinensis | reverse complement strand
AGACCAGCGTAAACGATGTAAAATTCTACTCGTAAAGTGAAACAGCGCTTGTAATTTTGCATACAGATCAGGTATGTTTTTCATTTTGTCATTAGATTTAAGTTGCTTGCAGATTTTTGCGACAATCACAAAAAATATGTCGTTAATCTTCACGCTATATACTTGGGATTTAATCTGTTTTTAGTGTTGTGCACGATCTGTGAAAAAAGTGCATGGGGTTGTTTTGATTTGCGATGTGCTGTTCGTAACGGCGGCCATATCTACATCTGTAATTGATGTGTTCCTAGGTATTGAGATGGCGGATGCTGGTACCCATAGAATCAAAACAGCAAAGTTACGTCGATTTTGTGGCAAGACTGCGCCTTCGATTCAAAAAGGACTTCTGCAAGACCTAAAGAAAAATTCAAGCTTGAATTCGAACGACATGATATCGACATTGAAGACGACAGCGATTTTATTCATCCCCGCCGGCCTAATGTTTGCCTGACGTACGTGAGGTATTTTTATCGCCTGAGACGGTCAATCGGCAAATGCATTAAAAGGTAAGTTGCTTATATTTTTGAGTCCAAGATTCAATGTCCACACATTCGTGGTCCTGAGATATTTTCAAGAAATGCCGGCCAAACTAGGTCAGTTTTCTGGCACACCAGTCATTAATGGTCATTAATATAATGAAGCTTATCGTTGGATTCAGCGAGTGACAACAATGGGGTAACAGGCCTACGCAACTCCTATCCGCGTGTAATGGCCGCTTTAGGAAGTTTTGCTCGAACTAGTATATCTCTAAGGGAAGTGGTCAAAACAACTTTACTCGAACAGGACCCACCTTTGAGGTAGGAGGGGGGGTTCTCAAAGACACCACCTATCTTCGAATATTACCAACAACATTTTGTTGGCTTTAAAATTTGAGTTGACACAGGAATATTTAGCTAGCAAGAGTCAGCATTACTAGACAAACAAGAAAAGTGAGGTTTGAATCTCACTGTAATTTTTCACTGCTGAAGAGAGGGGTTGCTATGCAATAAAGACACCATCTTTTGACGTTAAGCAAGGGGGGTGCAGGCAGACACCACCAACTATTTTGTGGTTTGGTGGGTCCTGTTCGAGTGTAGTAGTTTTGACCACTTCCCTAAGGATCTGCCCCTTTTGTATGGTACGATCTGGGGATCTTTGAATATTTCGCTAAGCAAAAAACCTGTGGTTTTGGAAGGACATAGGTCATATGTCAGGTTGGCTTTCCGCTGCAATCAGCGTGAAATTTGTAGAGTTTGACACCTCTGTTTTTTTGCCAGGTTTCTTCTCTCTCGGCTCGTTTGTATTGCCAGATATGTTTTAAGCTCTCTAAATGTTAGCTCTGGAGGAACAAATATTCCGTGAACATGTTAGCTACTTGCATTTTACGTGTTACTACGCCGAGCCTGGCTGTTGAATTAAACTTATACTGTTTGTTATCACGCAAACTAAACGAAATTAAGTTGCAGCTCTTCAAGATGTATTTACTGTTACTTTTTCGTTTTTATTTACTACAGACTGTTGAACAAGCAGCTTCGCCCGCTACCAAGAAAATGAAGCCTGAGGGAAAATGGAAGCTATTATCATATTAGTGTCAATAAACAACGCTTTTGTGAACAGAATATTTGTTGTCTACCTTCGCTGTGTCATTTTACTCGCGGAACAAATATCACACGGTGTGGAAATTAAATTCGCAGTAACTTTGGACGAAGACGGTTTTCTTCCATACATTTCTGTTTTTATTCCATAATCCCATAACCTATTATGAAGCAAACCTAAATTTAATTCAATGACGCTGCATTATGATGTTGTGAGTAGCCCTCGCAGCGCCTCCTCGACCGGCATATTGAATTATACACTGTTGCTACCAAATAACGTCACGTGAACGAAATCCTGTGCAACGATTGGTTTATGGTTTGTTTTGGTGAGGTTATCAAAAATGATAACGATCCCGGACTGGTTATTGCGTGATAACTGTCCAGAGATTTATACCACGTGACGTAAAATAGCCAATAAAATCACTCAAAAATTAATGGGTGGGTTATAATCTGGAATATATTCCGGAATATATTCTTATTCCGGAATATCTCAAACGAACGCGCCCATAGATATGTCACTATGTCGGTAATATCACTGATAAGGTCACGTGGTTTTGCAAATTTTTGCGCTCTTAACTCCTTAAAGGTGGCCAAGGAGAGGTCTCCAATTTTCAGGCTGGAGGTTGAGTCCGTTTGTTTCGATTTCATAAGTTTTTTTCAAAAGGCGCAAATATTCTGAAAGGTTGGGAATTTAATCTCTCAACTTACACTTCCAAATATAGTATCTGCTCATGGGACAGGAGAAATTTATTTGCAGTTTTGTATTTGAACTGTCTGGTTTCAGCCCCAAAGCAGTCAGGGTAGTCATGGCAAGATGATTACCCTTCTGAATTAAAGAGGATGGTTGTAGCCATTGAATAAAAGTTCCCCAGAAATGAGAGGTTACCTTTCATTGCCAGAAAAGGTGGAGCAAAGTGTCTGTTTCTTCCTTACAAAAGGTGCAAAGATCATTATCTTTAATTGCAATCTTATACAAAAAGGAATTTGAGGGCAGACGTCTATGGAGACGCTCATGATAACTCTATTTACTTGAAAACCAGAAGAAGTCACTTCTCGCACTTTCCTTTTAAGGAATTTTAATCGCGGGAACACTGAGCTAAGAACCCTGGTTTCGTGATAAACTTTGAGATGAATCTTCTTCGCTAACTCCTTTATTTTCTTTCGTACTTGTGACTTGTACAACTCGCGTGAATACTGAACTCTGAACTACGAACTGACCACTCATTCACACAAAAACCGAACTATCACTCTACTACTACTTCTTATATAGTTTCTTACAATCTTTCTATAATATTCTAACATTACGTTATGGAATTTTCCGGAATTTACGATAAACAAGTCAGGTTTCTATATCTAGACATCACGTAATCATTTCGAAACCATTACAACTTTCTATAAACGACCTAAAAGTAATCAAGAATGTCTTCTGTCTAAACCCAGTCTTCTCACCATAAAGTTACTGCAACTTGAATGCAACGCAGTCTAAAATTTTCACAGATTTTCTATCAGAAGCCGAGTCTCATGCAACTGAACCTTTGGCAGTATTCTATACTTCGCTGAAAATGCTAAGCTGAGGAGTCTTCGAGGTCAACACTCCGCAGGGCAGAGTACTTCCTATAATAACCTGCACGGGATGTCTCCGCCCCAAAAAAGCATACCTTTCTCAGGCTTCATGTATATGAAAAATAGGCATAGGGATTTCACAAACTGAGATATTTGAAAGGGCCGAGGAAAACCGCAGTATCATTGCACTAACCGAAACGTGAACTGAACGAATAAAACGTGTTGTTTTCTTTTGCGGAAATTTGTAATCGCTAGACGCAGGTAGTTTCACTGCAAAATTTTGGAAATTTTATGACATCCATTATGTATGGTCTATTAATAAGAGAGTGAATGTTAACATTTTAGTGTTTTCTTGATAATACCGTAAACAAAGCATTAGAAAGAAATGGCTAACAGCTGAAAAAATTTACGAAAGAACATGCCTGAGACTATCTGCTCTCACAAATCGCAACTACTCATATATGATTACGCTCTTGATGGACAGCAACAACAGCATAAAAAGGGAGCTTTGAAAGGTAAGTTGTACAATAAATGTAACGCATTTACGTAAAATATGTTAAATCTTGTTCCTATAGTACTATCAAGGAACGCTGTCAGGCAATGTTCCTGTCACTTTTTTCAGTCAACCTTGAAAATTATTAAATATATGAAAAGTGGAAGGTGAACGAAAACTTCCTATTCTTTTCAACTGGCATTCAGTTTCAGACGAATAGTCCAGTCATCAATTGCAACAGAGCCTCTCTCTTCGCCAATCTTTAAGTTTTTAGATCATACTAAAAGTTCCAATTTGCAAAGGCTCCAAGCACGGGAACATGTCAAAATAAGCAAGAAGCATTCTTCCCCTACATGGAATCGAAACGAGACTACAAACCGGAAGTTGCTTTTATTCCGCTCGATCATCGCCAGAATTGCACTTGATTGTTCCAGATTTGATCACAGGTACCCTCTGAGCTATCATCTTGTACATTCTTTGACTAAATCACGTAAAAAGCTCAATTAACCTTATTAACGTTTGTTACTCAAACACAGTATTTGAAATTGTCATTTAGAAAGGTCTGTACTAAAGGACGGCTATCACACTTCGTTGTCGATCAACAATACGCAGCTCCTAAATCAAGCGTACAGAAAAGCAACATAGTTTTTTTTTTCAAAAACACAGTCAATAAACTATCGAAATACTGTGTAATTAAGTTTCACAGTTTACTAAAATTGCTTGATGGGTTTTCGCACGTTCATTTCCACGGTGCACGTTTACTTATCTTGGCTATCATGGTCGTCAGGTAAGCTTGCGAGAGGTGCATCAGAACACACTAAAAAGGTAGCTTGAAATTTCAGTGCATTTAACTAAGTTTAAGATCTCCGGTTCGCACGCGAGTTCAAAAAAAATTCCCCGCGGAGATGGAAAGGGTCTCAGAGCTTTACAATAAACCCCTTTGATAAGTTCCCGTAATGGAATTGTTGGGACTTTCCATGTCATTATAGATACATTGCCGAGTCCAAAACCACTAAAGTACCTTCTGTTGTAATAAGTGGTTGGTTCACGGATTTTTTCCAGACTGAAATGACTGGACTAGAAAGGGGTGTCACTAAACAGGGTAACGAAGTAACGAGTCACATGAAACCAAATAACGGGAAAAAATTCAAAGCCTTTATAGACTCGACTACAATCGTTTTTTTTAGCATTGATAGACAAATGAAGGAATTACAAAACCAATTCACAAAGACGGTTTGACGAGTAGCGGTTTTTCTGCGATGCTATTTCGTAATAAACCCATAAGCTCACAAAAAAAGTTAAAGAACTGGGTTGAAAATCGATGTGGCTAAATGACTGGCTACGGCTAGCTAAAGGACCGGCGATCCGAACTTTTTAATTAATCAATCAATTAATTAATTAATTAATTCTAAATTTCTTGGAAATAAAAAAGAACTCAGCCAATCCAAACAATGATATGCCGATTAAGAAATGCAAGTCCAAGGTCCTGGTAACGCTGCGCATAGAATATGAAGCCATGAGTCGTGACCTTTTAAAAAATGTTCTTCATGGCAGTCGGAATCAGTTTCAGGAATTGTTATTGTAGTAATAGTTTAGATTGGCTAAGTCAGTCTTCTGACTCAGCCAACATAAAAACGATTACTTAGTTGCAGTTGTCTCAGAAAGCACTGCGTGACCTTCCGTCCTGACTGAAATGTGAAATGATTTCCCATAATCATCATAACCCTGGAAACAGCCGCAAATACTTCTGAGGACGGTAACCGGAAGTGAGCTGTTTTTACTTTTAACTTGCCCTCACCCAACCACATTCACATTGCTAAGTATCTTTTCTCCATTAGAGACGAGTAGTATATATAACTGAATCTGGGAGACAATACTTTCCTAGCATGCAAAATGTTCTCTTCCGGTTGCCGTGCGCGTCTCAAAAACGCGCAAGCTTGCTATTAATAGGCCTTATCACGGTTTAGTAGGCCTTAAACTTGACAGGTAGGCAAAGCGGTCAGAAATTATGCACTAGTCATTTGTTTCCTCCGCCCCCCACCTCCGCGACATGCGGGGACTTTGTCGGACAATAGCGGGGGAATTACCGCAGCTTTGCGATGATTTTATGCCCAGCCCCCCAGGGACTTTACCTCAAATTTGCCTGACCTAAAATACCCCCGGGAAACCCCGGGGAAATTTTCAAAAACAAAGCGCTCACGAGGAGACTGTGTGCAAAGGATTCTGGGTACATTCCTCCCAAGCAAAACTAGAGAGGATAGCGTGACGAAGTGTCAACAATCCTTTTATATCCTTATGTAAATTAATGCTGAGAACCTAATGTTGAGAACCTTGCCCCGTTCCCCAGGGTTTTAGAACAACGAAAGCTACACTAAGACAATCAGTAGAGTCGATTGTATTTAGTCACTTGGTTCGCTTTCTATTCACTCGTTACAACAGTTGTGCAAGAGCTACTCTTCACATTGATTTTAGGCTAGTACATTAGTTATGATTGGTTGTCGCTAAGTGATAATCAGGAAAAAGTCAATCAATTCTTGTAGCTGAAGTGTTCATAGTCTCATGAAATCTAAACCGAATTTAAACATCTGTCACTGTGCTGTCACAACCATGAAGTCTCCGACATTGATAAGCCTGATGGCAATTGAAAGAAAACACTTTGACCTTTATCCAGAGACTATATTTACGCTTTGTTGTTGCGCGTATTCCGTTAATATGTGATTTCACTTTCATAACTCTAGATGGAAAGCTTTTTTTCAAACGCTAGAATAAAGGACAGAGCTGAGGAGTATGGTAAGCTTTACGCCCAGGGGGGTACTTGGACCAAGCTTGGGTATATAGGGGTGCCGCCGAGGGTTTGAAATCCTGACCCTGTTTAGGAAAAAAATACGCTAAAAACCCAACCCTGTGTTGGACAACAGCCTCCATTTCAAGACCCTGTTTAGGAAAAGTGACAAAATGCACACTCACTGGTTTTACAGAAATTTAACATCATGCTCGATGCGTCTAAAACCCAGTTTTCAGCTGAGTTGTTGCGTCTCTACACTTGAACTAAATAAAAAGCCTTCAAGCATTAAAGTCTAAATTAGTTAGCGTAGCAAAATGTCTTCATTGCATCTATAGAAAGGTGATTTTTTTAAAATAGCAAATCAAAGAGGAATGATTTCTTCAATTACTGTATAATGAATAAGTGGAACTTATATTTTTGAAGTTAATTTTATTTTGATTAAGGCATTAATAGAACTTTAACAGAGAAAAATATCCCTAAACAATGTATATACCAGCGAGATCC
>JAHPZR010033476.1:0-7500 GCA_019787425.1 Platygyra sinensis | reverse complement strand
TTTTCTTAGCCCGCGACCCGGAGCCCTCGAGAAGTTGAAAGAGCATGCGATCGAGCGGCGGACAAGCGACGTGATTTGCATAATGTCAACTGAGTAAAGTGACTGTTAACCGGACATTACAATGTCATCAATCAACATTCTGGACAGAATGCTATTGTAGTCGGCATCTCAATGTAAAATATTTATCCACTCATTCTCGTCCCCAGAGGCCGCGCTACTTTTGGTCACACACCAAGAATCGCGACCTCTGGCCGGGTCCAACACACTCTGCACATGCTCAGAGTCAAGACTGACAAATCTGATTGGTTCTGGTCTCAATCTATTGTGTTTACAAAGCCATTCAAAGCCGGAATGTCGTTAGACTGAGCCAGAGGTCGCGATTCTTGGTGCTGACCAACAGGAGCGCGGCCTCTGGGAACGAGACTGTTATCCACTTAGCTGTATTATAACACGTGCGCATTTACGGAACAGATCGTACTGGTAGGTCTAGTTGCTCTGTCTTGGATGGCGTGATGAAAAAAGATGCTACTGTGTCGCACAAGCGTGATGGATCTCGCTGGTATATACATTGTTTAGGGATATTTTTCTCTGTTAAAGTTCTATTAATGCCTTAATCAAAATAAAATTAACTTCAAAAATATAAGTTCCACTTATTCATTATACAGTAATTGAAGAAATCATTCCTCTTTGATTTGCTATTTTAAAAAAATCACCTTTCTATAGATGCAATGAAGACATTTTGCTACGCTAACTAATTTAGACTTTAATGCTTGAAGGCTTTTTATTTAGTTCAAGTGTAGAGACGCAACAACTCAGCTGAAAACTGGGTTTTAGACGCATCGAGCATGATGTTAAATTTCTGTAAAACCAGTGAGTGTGCATTTTGTCACTTTTCCTAAACAGGGTCTTGAAATGGAGGCTGTTGTCCAACACAGGGTTGGGTTTTTAGCGTATTTTTTTCCTAAACAGGGTCAGGATTTCAAACCCTCGGCGGCACCCCTATATACCCAAGCTTGGTCCAAGTACCCCCCTGGGCGTAAAGCTTACCATACTCCTCAGCTCTGTCCTTTATTCTAGCGTTTGAAAAAAAGCTTTCCATCTAGAGTTATGAAAGTGAAATCACATATTAACGGAATACGCGCAACAACAAAGCGTAAATATAGTCTCTGGATAAAGGTCAAAGTGTTTTCTTTCAATTGCCATCAGGCTTATCAATGTCGGAGACTTCATGGTTGTGACAGCACAGTGACAGATGTTTAAATTCGGTTTAGATTTCATGAGACTATGAACACTTCAGCTACAAGAATTGATTGACTTTTTCCTGATTATCACTTAGCGACAACCAATCATAACTAATGTACTAGCCTAAAATCAATGTGAAGAGTAGCTCTTGCACAACTGTTGTAACGAGTGAATAGAAAGCGAACCAAGTGACTAAATACAATCGACTCTACTGATTGTCTTAGTGTAGCTTTCGTTGTTCTAAAACCCTGGGGAACGGGGCAAGGTTCTCAACATTAGGTTCTCAGCATTAATTTACATAAGGATATAAAAGGATTGTTGACACTTCGTCACGCTATCCTCTCTAGTTTTGCTTGGGAGGAATGTACCCAGAATCCTTTGCACACAGTCTCCTCGTGAGCGCTTTGTTTTTGAAAATTTCCCCGGGGTTTCCCGGGGGTATTTTAGGTCAGGCAAATTTGAGGTAAAGTCCCTGGGGGGCTGGGCATAAAATCATCGCAAAGCTGCGGTAATTCCCCCGCTATTGTCCGACAAAGTCCCCGCATGTCGCGGAGGTGGGGGGCGGAGGAAACAAATGACTAGTGCATAATTTCTGACCGCTTTGCCTACCTGTCAAGTTTAAGGCCTACTAAACCGTGATAAGGCCTATTAATAGCAAGCTTGCGCGTTTTTGAGACGCGCACGGCAACCGGAAGAGAACATTTTGCATGCTAGGAAAGTATTGTCTCCCAGATTCAGTTATATATACTACTCGTCTCTAATGGAGAAAAGATACTTAGCAATGTGAATGTGGTTGGGTGAGGGCAAGTTAAAAGTAAAAACAGCTCACTTCCGGTTACCGTCCTCAGAAGTATTTGCGGCTGTTTCCAGGGTTATGATGATTATGGGAAATCATTTCACATTTCAGTCAGGACGGAAGGTCACGCAGTGCTTTCTGAGACAACTGCAACTAAGTAATCGTTTTTATGTTGGCTGAGTCAGAAGACTGACTTAGCCAATCTAAACTATTACTACAATAACAATTCCTGAAACTGATTCCGACTGCCATGAAGAACATTTTTTAAAAGGTCACGACTCATGGCTTCATATTCTATGCGCAGCGTTACCAGGACCTTGGACTTGCATTTCTTAATCGGCATATCATTGTTTGGATTGGCTGAGTTCTTTTTATTTCCAAGAAATTTAGAATTAATTAATTAATTAATTGATTGATTAATTAAAAAGTTCGGATCGCCGGTCCTTTAGCTAGCCGTAGCCAGTCATTTAGCCACATCGATTTTCAACCCAGTTCTTTAACTTTTTTTGTGAGCTTATGGGTTTATTACGAAATAGCATCGCAGAAAAACCGCTACTCGTCAAACCGTCTTTGTGAATTGGTTTTGTAATTCCTTCATTTGTCTATCAATGCTAAAAAAAACGATTGTAGTCGAGTCTATAAAGGCTTTGAATTTTTTCCCGTTATTTGGTTTCATGTGACTCGTTACTTCGTTACCCTGTTTAGTGACACCCCTTTCTAGTCCAGTCATTTCAGTCTGGAAAAAATCCGTGAACCAACCACTTATTACAACAGAAGGTACTTTAGTGGTTTTGGACTCGGCAATGTATCTATAATGACATGGAAAGTCCCAACAATTCCATTACGGGAACTTATCAAAGGGGTTTATTGTAAAGCTCTGAGACCCTTTCCATCTCCGCGGGGAATTTTTTTGAACTCGCGTGCGAACCGGAGATCTTAAACTTAGTTAAATGCACTGAAATTTCAAGCTACCTTTTTAGTGTGTTCTGATGCACCTCTCGCAAGCTTACCTGACGACCATGATAGCCAAGATAAGTAAACGTGCACCGTGGAAATGAACGTGCGAAAACCCATCAAGCAATTTTAGTAAACTGTGAAACTTAATTACACAGTATTTCGATAGTTTATTGACTGTGTTTTTGAAAAAAAAAACTATGTTGCTTTTCTGTACGCTTGATTTAGGAGCTGCGTATTGTTGATCGACAACGAAGTGTGATAGCCGTCCTTTAGTACAGACCTTTCTAAATGACAATTTCAAATACTGTGTTTGAGTAACAAACGTTAATAAGGTTAATTGAGCTTTTTACGTGATTTAGTCAAAGAATGTACAAGATGATAGCTCAGAGGGTACCTGTGATCAAATCTGGAACAATCAAGTGCAATTCTGGCGATGATCGAGCGGAATAAAAGCAACTTCCGGTTTGTAGTCTCGTTTCGATTCCATGTAGGGGAAGAATGCTTCTTGCTTATTTTGACATGTTCCCGTGCTTGGAGCCTTTGCAAATTGGAACTTTTAGTATGATCTAAAAACTTAAAGATTGGCGAAGAGAGAGGCTCTGTTGCAATTGATGACTGGACTATTCGTCTGAAACTGAATGCCAGTTGAAAAGAATAGGAAGTTTTCGTTCACCTTCCACTTTTCATATATTTAATAATTTTCAAGGTTGACTGAAAAAAGTGACAGGAACATTGCCTGACAGCGTTCCTTGATAGTACTATAGGAACAAGATTTAACATATTTTACGTAAATGCGTTACATTTATTGTACAACTTACCTTTCAAAGCTCCCTTTTTATGCTGTTGTTGCTGTCCATCAAGAGCGTAATCATATATGAGTAGTTGCGATTTGTGAGAGCAGATAGTCTCAGGCATGTTCTTTCGTAAATTTTTTCAGCTGTTAGCCATTTCTTTCTAATGCTTTGTTTACGGTATTATCAAGAAAACACTAAAATGTTAACATTCACTCTCTTATTAATAGACCATACATAATGGATGTCATAAAATTTCCAAAATTTTGCAGTGAAACTACCTGCGTCTAGCGATTACAAATTTCCGCAAAAGAAAACAACACGTTTTATTCGTTCAGTTCACGTTTCGGTTAGTGCAATGATACTGCGGTTTTCCTCGGCCCTTTCAAATATCTCAGTTTGTGAAATCCCTATGCCTATTTTTCATATACATGAAGCCTGAGAAAGGTATGCTTTTTTGGGGCGGAGACATCCCGTGCAGGTTATTATAGGAAGTACTCTGCCCTGCGGAGTGTTGACCTCGAAGACTCCTCAGCTTAGCATTTTCAGCGAAGTATAGAATACTGCCAAAGGTTCAGTTGCATGAGACTCGGCTTCTGATAGAAAATCTGTGAAAATTTTAGACTGCGTTGCATTCAAGTTGCAGTAACTTTATGGTGAGAAGACTGGGTTTAGACAGAAGACATTCTTGATTACTTTTAGGTCGTTTATAGAAAGTTGTAATGGTTTCGAAATGATTACGTGATGTCTAGATATAGAAACCTGACTTGTTTATCGTAAATTCCGGAAAATTCCATAACGTAATGTTAGAATATTATAGAAAGATTGTAAGAAACTATATAAGAAGTAGTAGTAGAGTGATAGTTCGGTTTTTGTGTGAATGAGTGGTCAGTTCGTAGTTCAGAGTTCAGTATTCACGCGAGTTGTACAAGTCACAAGTACGAAAGAAAATAAAGGAGTTAGCGAAGAAGATTCATCTCAAAGTTTATCACGAAACCAGGGTTCTTAGCTCAGTGTTCCCGCGATTAAAATTCCTTAAAAGGAAAGTGCGAGAAGTGACTTCTTCTGGTTTTCAAGTAAATAGAGTTATCATGAGCGTCTCCATAGACGTCTGCCCTCAAATTCCTTTTTGTATAAGATTGCAATTAAAGATAATGATCTTTGCACCTTTTGTAAGGAAGAAACAGACACTTTGCTCCACCTTTTCTGGCAATGAAAGGTAACCTCTCATTTCTGGGGAACTTTTATTCAATGGCTACAACCATCCTCTTTAATTCAGAAGGGTAATCATCTTGCCATGACTACCCTGACTGCTTTGGGGCTGAAACCAGACAGTTCAAATACAAAACTGCAAATAAATTTCTCCTGTCCCATGAGCAGATACTATATTTGGAAGTGTAAGTTGAGAGATTAAATTCCCAACCTTTCAGAATATTTGCGCCTTTTGAAAAAAACTTATGAAATCGAAACAAACGGACTCAACCTCCAGCCTGAAAATTGGAGACCTCTCCTTGGCCACCTTTAAGGAGTTAAGAGCGCAAAAATTTGCAAAACCACGTGACCTTATCAGTGATATTACCGACATAGTGACATATCTATGGGCGCGTTCGTTTGAGATATTCCGGAATAAGAATATATTCCGGAATATATTCCAGATTATAACCCACCCATTAATTTTTGAGTGATTTTATTGGCTATTTTACGTCACGTGGTATAAATCTCTGGACAGTTATCACGCAATAACCAGTCCGGGATCGTTATCATTTTTGATAACCTCACCAAAACAAACCATAAACCAATCGTTGCACAGGATTTCGTTCACGTGACGTTATTTGGTAGCAACAGTGTATAATTCAATATGCCGGTCGAGGAGGCGCTGCGAGGGCTACTCACAACATCATAATGCAGCGTCATTGAATTAAATTTAGGTTTGCTTCATAATAGGTTATGGGATTATGGAATAAAAACAGAAATGTATGGAAGAAAACCGTCTTCGTCCAAAGTTACTGCGAATTTAATTTCCACACCGTGTGATATTTGTTCCGCGAGTAAAATGACACAGCGAAGGTAGACAACAAATATTCTGTTCACAAAAGCGTTGTTTATTGACACTAATATGATAATAGCTTCCATTTTCCCTCAGGCTTCATTTTCTTGGTAGCGGGCGAAGCTGCTTGTTCAACAGTCTGTAGTAAATAAAAACGAAAAAGTAACAGTAAATACATCTTGAAGAGCTGCAACTTAATTTCGTTTAGTTTGCGTGATAACAAACAGTATAAGTTTAATTCAACAGCCAGGCTCGGCGTAGTAACACGTAAAATGCAAGTAGCTAACATGTTCACGGAATATTTGTTCCTCCAGAGCTAACATTTAGAGAGCTTAAAACATATCTGGCAATACAAACGAGCCGAGAGAGAAGAAACCTGGCAAAAAAACAGAGGTGTCAAACTCTACAAATTTCACGCTGATTGCAGCGGAAAGCCAACCTGACATATGACCTATGTCCTTCCAAAACCACAGGTTTTTTGCTTAGCGAAATATTCAAAGATCCCCAGATCGTACCATACAAAAGGGGCAGATCCTTAGGGAAGTGGTCAAAACTACTACACTCGAACAGGACCCACCAAACCACAAAATAGTTGGTGGTGTCTGCCTGCACCCCCCTTGCTTAACGTCAAAAGATGGTGTCTTTATTGCATAGCAACCCCTCTCTTCAGCAGTGAAAAATTACAGTGAGATTCAAACCTCACTTTTCTTGTTTGTCTAGTAATGCTGACTCTTGCTAGCTAAATATTCCTGTGTCAACTCAAATTTTAAAGCCAACAAAATGTTGTTGGTAATATTCGAAGATAGGTGGTGTCTTTGAGAACCCCCCCTCCTACCTCAAAGGTGGGTCCTGTTCGAGTAAAGTTGTTTTGACCACTTCCCTTAGAGATATACTAGTTCGAGCAAAACTTCCTAAAGCGGCCATTACACGCGGATAGGAGTTGCGTAGGCCTGTTACCCCATTGTTGTCACTCGCTGAATCCAACGATAAGCTTCATTATATTAATGACCATTAATGACTGGTGTGCCAGAAAACTGACCTAGTTTGGCCGGCATTTCTTGAAAATATCTCAGGACCACGAATGTGTGGACATTGAATCTTGGACTCAAAAATATAAGCAACTTACCTTTTAATGCATTTGCCGATTGACCGTCTCAGGCGATAAAAATACCTCACGTACGTCAGGCAAACATTAGGCCGGCGGGGATGAATAAAATCGCTGTCGTCTTCAATGTCGATATCATGTCGTTCGAATTCAAGCTTGAATTTTTCTTTAGGTCTTGCAGAAGTCCTTTTTGAATCGAAGGCGCAGTCTTGCCACAAAATCGACGTAACTTTGCTGTTTTGATTCTATGGGTACCAGCATCCGCCATCTCAATACCTAGGAACACATCAATTACAGATGTAGATATGGCCGCCGTTACGAACAGCACATCGCAAATCAAAACAACCCCATGCACTTTTTTCACAGATCGTGCACAACACTAAAAACAGATTAAATCCCAAGTATATAGCGTGAAGATTAACGACATATTTTTTGTGATTGTCGCAAAAATCTGCAAGCAACTTAAATCTAATGACAAAATGAAAAACATACCTGATCTGTATGCAAAATTACAAGCGCTGTTTCACTTTACGAGTAGAATTTTACATCGTTTACGCTGGTC
>JAHPZR010033473.1:12500-22688 GCA_019787425.1 Platygyra sinensis | reverse complement strand
ACAAGTGCTTCAAGGGGGCGTGTGTCCTTGCCTTTTATAGGATCGCTCCGTGTTTAAAATATCTGTTTTTGGTCGTCAAAGGACATCATTCAAGCCTGGCGATCGGGAACTTTGACATGCAGCATTCGAAGAACTGAAATGTTTGCGATATTGGCGGTTCTAAGGTGCCCTTAAGCGCCAACAGATCGAAACTTGGTTTGCGACTGTGTCAGGCCAAAACAGCAGGTCTAAAAGCCGGGTCACTTCAAGAGCACAAAAATGGTGTTTTGGTAGTTACATGACAAGCAGTAGCACCGTGCCTACGAAAGTGGGAATGTTTTGACTTGCTTTTAGACTTATAAATTGTGTTTGACTTGGCGGGAAGGTGCCTTCCGTGTCGCAACGGTATGGTTACCCATAACGCATTGCAAGATGTATCTGACAATAATGGCCGCTGTACATGTTGTATGCAGCTAACAATAAAGGCTACTGTTAGTCATAATCTAGAACAGCTCAAATCAAGACTAAAACATTGAGGAAAGGAATGATGCCTTTGAATTGCTTTGTCTAAAAACTTTCGTCGGCATAAAGATATCGACAAAAGCAAAGGCAAAATAGTGACCTAGACGAACTCGGCGGGCGGAGGTAAATTTGGACGTAGCGAAATCCTTAAATGCAAGATTCTATAGGTTATTCAGAGTTGAAAAATAGCCCGAAGATGGTGTTTTCTCCCGATAAAGAAGACACGAAAAAGACAAAAAAAAAAATTAAAACCAAGGTGGAGGTTTGCAATTGAGGATTAGAATTAACCCTATTGCTCTGGGATATGGTAATTCTAGGACTTCAGAATGTGGACTGAACTTGGAAATCCAGATAAACACTTTTTCTGCTTTATTGGGTTCACCTTTTCGATGTTAAAATGCCGGTTTCTAAAGTCCCTTGCGCCTAACCAGTGACCCATGATCAGTTCAAAAGTTCAATTTCTTGTTCTGAATACCTATCTGGGAGATAATTTTGCACAACTGTAGAGGAACTGCCAGGATGGTGGTTGAAGCCACTCCAAGACCCCCAGCAGAGAACGCGAATGTCTTCAAATCCTATTTTACCAAGAAACAGAACTACTTTGCTTAAGAATTTGAAAATGTTAGTTATATTTCAAACATATTAGGTGCATTAAAGTAATGTTTAGTGTCACATGATATGTTTTGTGGTAATGATGTCACAAAACACATTTTTGTGAATCAGCTAGTCTGCAAAAGAATTTTCACGCTAATTTGATGTCGACATGTTGGTTAAGAAAAACTGTTCATGATAATAGGACACAACATTCCCCAATCTCTTTCTAATAAATTTTTTGAAGACATTAACATTGTCATGTGACCTATTCCTCTCATTGAACGGATTTTATGCAAATGCGCAAAATTCAAAACACGCGTCAAAAAACATGTGCAGTACGAAATTGGAAAATTTGAAATTTAGAGTATCACCACTTGTTTTTTTCTGCTCGAACAAGCCACATATTTTTAAGTTAATAACCAGTTACGTGACTAAGCAGTGAAAAAAAACTTAATTGGCGTTGCTCCACAATGTAAAACTTACACGAGTACAACATTTTACGATAAGTAATAAAATATTTATCTCTTTATTGGTGAAACAAACATCTGTAAAAACGCTCCTGCAGCCAGCACCTTTTGTATGTTGTTATTTTTTTCTTACTAACTGGTTGCTAAACGAATAGCACTTTCATTACTATTTAATGACATAAACTTCCATCTTCACAGCTTCTTGTAAAACGAACTTATAGTTCTTTCCCTCAACTGATATACAAGGCCTAATCACAACCCTAACCGTAACCACGATAACCGTAACCACGATAACCCTAAACCTAAACCTAACCCTAAACCCTAACCCTTAACCTTAGCGCTAACCCTAACCCTAGCTTTAACCCTAATCTTAATCCTAACCATAGCTCTAAGATCTATCTCTAACCTTAGTGCTAGGTTTAGATGTAACCCTAATGCATAGTTTAGTGTTAGGGTTAGTTAATAATAACCCTAATGTTACCCTTGCCCTAGTTTTAACTGTCAAAATTAATGCCCAAACCTAAAACAAAATAGCAGCATTTCTCCGTTTCCGTTTCCAAGACACTTTATTCTGCATTAAAAATTGAAAACTGGGCTGCATTGTAGACTTGATTTACCTCAAAAGGTCATAGAGGATCCAAAGCATCAATAATCCCAGAAATAAACTACATTTCCTTTTATTTTATGACCTAATCGGTAGAATTTTCAATTTATTACGCAATAACTTAGTAGTGGGCAGTATGACAATCACGTGATAGATTACAAGAGAGTTTTATTTTACTAAAAGATGTGTGGTAAGTTTGTTATGGCAAAAATTTCCTGCCATTGTTCAGCCAGAGACTAGTGACCCAGTGGCCTTAGAAACACTGTAAATCCCGCCCCCGCCCATTCCTAGCATTATAAGCAAATCGTCTTCTTGTAATCAGGGCCGGTTTTTTTTTGAAGCCGGTTAACACTAGCCCAGGATTAAAACTATCTGAGCCTGGTTATTGAAAGCCGGCTAATGTTAACCAAGGATAACACGTCAAATGCAACGTTAATTTTTTTCTTGCTTAAAAATGTTTTTCACTTGTAACGTTCCGCGTACTTTGGGATCACTAAAGCTTAAAACTGTAGGGCGAACAATAAAAACAGAACACCTCACCAGAAAGTTACAAAACTAAAATTGAAATTGACCCTAAACCTAGGTTAGCTTACCACCGTTTTCGTTGATGCGCGACTTTCGATAGCAAAACAACCGCGGAAACGTTTCCAAAATTTCCGTCAGTCCTACATGTTATCGACAGATCGGATCGAAATCTCCCAATCACAGCCCGCTAGCATGACGTAAAGAAGGTCTGAAGGTCACACTAGTGGCTGTGATTGGTGGATTTCGATCCGATCTGTCGATAACACGCAAGACTGAGGGAAATTTTGGAAACGTTTCCGCGGGTGTTTTGTTTTCCAAAGTCGCGTATCAACGAAAACGGTGGTAATCAGACTTTGAACAACCCGGCACTGAAGTAAATTTTTTTTCTTGCATAAAATTGTTTTTTCACTGCCTACATTTTGTGTAGTCTGGGGTTACTCAAACTCAATAGAGAAGGCCAAAGTTAAACAATAGAGATGAAAAACCTTACCGCAAAGTTACACAACTCAAATAAAGGTTCTCGCTTATTCTGGCTTAGATTAATCGCGCTTTGAGCAACCCGCCTTAGGAACTCCTCTTTTAGTCTTGGCTAAATCTATATATAAAAAAGTGAAAAATTGAAAAATGATGCGTGACACTATAATAACAGTAAAAAGTTAATGAAAAACTCTTAAAAGTGTCAATGAACATTAAAAAAATGTACAAACGTTTCGGGCAGAGCCCTTCATCTGTGTAAAAAAGCCCATTGTGGCAACTTGCCACAATGGGCTTTTTTACACAGATGAAGGGCTCTGCCCGAAACGTTTGCACATTTTTTTAATGTTCATTGACACTTTTAAGAGTTTTTCATTAACTTTTTACTTAAATCTATATATATTCTGACTTTCTAATTAGTATTTTTGGACGTCAGCTGCTAGAAAAAGGAAAAAGCTATATATTAAAGCTATATTAATTAATTTTTATAATTGATTTTTCTCAACAGAACGTGACAGAGAAAAGTAGTCCGGAAAAAATAGTTTGCATGCAAGGTAAAATTTATGTAATGGTAAATTCTTAGTCTTCTTACCGACCTAGTGCCCCAGATACAGCGAGAGTTTCTTGGTTTCAGCTACCGATGACTTAAAATTGTATTATGTTTCCCATGAAGGGTCTTGAGAGATATCCTTATCTTAAAAAAAAAAAACAAAAGCAAAGAAAAAGAACAAAAAACAGCAACAACAACCTTGTTTCATCTTACGGCATAGGCCACGTTCGATATATCAATATTCTAACATGGCTCCGAGTCTTTTAGGTCAAACTTCTATATTTGGTATTATTTTCTTTGTATCGAAGTCTCTTTTGGGAATTGAGAGACAAAAGAATTTTGACCTGAAAGCCTCGGAGCCATGCTTTAATATTGATATATCGAACGTGTCCTATTCCTAATTAATTTCATCATCCCATGAAGGATCTAATGGGTTGCCAGGCCCTCCCGGTTTACCTGGACCTACTGGTCCCCAAGGTCCCCCCGGCCCAAGTGGCAAAAGAGGAAGAAAGGGAACCACAGGCCCTCCTGGATCCCAGGGAAAACGAGGCAGCAGAGGATTGCCAGGACCCCCCGGGCCAGCAGGCCCTTCTGGTAAATCAACACAAAGTGAAGCAAGTCCTAGTAATGGACGTCAGTTAGGTAAGATTGTTTTTCGTAGAATAAACCAGTAAATTCAGCCTTCACTACACAACCGAACACACTCAAAGGTTGAGGCATGAGCGCGTTGGTCAGCCAGGCCCAAGATATGCTTTAATTGCATTGCGACAATAAGCTTACAACAAAACGGATAAAAGATACATCAAGTAACGTCCTACATGCGCCAAAGCCGGACACGTTAACCTCAGAAAAAAACCCTTGTTAGGAAAAATAGGGACCCTGTACTCCCGACCAAATGCAGTGGCGTCACCTTTGGGGTCTTAACGATGATCTATAAACAACAAAGGCGTGGATGTTAATTTCAATCTATGAGTGCTCTTGCTTGAGAAGTCACCATCAACTTTTCAAAACTGAATTACATAAATATTTCCTAGAGGACAATTTTCGAAGGCAGGTGCTTAAAGTAAATTTGGGTTAATGTCGATATTTAAGATTAAATTTCTCGCCGCCGAACATTGCCAACATGCACATATCGGATAGGAAGGTTTGTCCTCGTCTCGAAATTGATCATGATCGGGGGCTTTGCCTGAATTCGACATTATCCTGCCGCTAGTTTCGACCTCTCCAAACTCCCAGCATGCATTGCAACTTGATGATTTACGCTACAGTAAGCATCAATTGTCGCAGGAGTAACTGAAAATTACGTTGGTGTTCGAAAAAAGCCTTTGAATCAGATTTCCGATCAAGTGATCAAAGCCGTGAAGCCTACCTAGTTATTTGTAAATTTACTAATGCGCCCCATCAAGAACCATCTGCTTTAATATGTTCACAGAATCACCACACTTTGTTACAAAACCTTCTCCTTTTATGACGGTGAAAGAAAAACAAAACGTGACATTACCCTGTAAAGCAACTGGGTTCCCACCGCCAGTAATCACGTGGTACAAAGATGGTTACGCGATAGCAGAGGAAAGAAAGCAGTTTAAGAAAAGACATTTGGAAATAAAGAACATAATATATGACGATCACGGCGTCTACACCTGTACAGCCGAGAATCTGTTGGGTAGAGTTCAGTTGTCAGTTAATGTAACTGTCAAAGGTAAGTACGGCATTGAAATTAACGGACGTAATTTAGCATTACGTTTGGAATAAAACGATCTCTTCTTGATTTCACCACAACTTCACAGTAGAGTAAAGGTAAACTTAAGTTGTTATCTGCACCTTGCGCTTATTAAAATTGACTTGACTCTGAAGTGAATATGTATAAGAGTTGTGTCGTGCGTTACTGATGCATGAACATAGGTCACGCAATTAGGGTATTAGTGCATTGCATTGTAATTGAACCTCCGTAGGGCAACGAATATAACTCGTGGTCGAATTGTCAGCCCTTGTTTTTGACGAGTGTTTTGGTGTATAGAGTGAAGTCGCGGAGCCATCCCGCGCTCATTGTTAGAATAAACGCCTAGCTGGAAAGTTTGTTTAAACCGTGTGGGGTGGTTTTCTCCGGATTCCACCGCTACAAAGAGCTTAATTATTCTGTTGCTGAAATATTTAATTTCATGCCTTGAAATTTTAATACCTCAGCCCAAGTGAAATTAAACAAAATTTAATATTTTACTAAAAGCTCTTTACATGTTATCAGTTGTTGTCCTTCCTATTCTATTTTAGTACCTGCAAGGTTTGTCACAAAACCAAAGAGTTCAGTAATCGCTTACAAGAACTGGGACATGATTCTCAAATGTGACATATTTGGTTACCCCTTCCCTGAAGTCAAATGGACAAGATCACTCAAGCAACTTCCGGTCAACAGACACTTCATTAATGGTACCCAACTTACGATAAAAAACACAACAGAGGACGATGGTGGTGCTTACCTTTGCGAAGGAGAGAATCAACTTGGGAGCGTCATAGCAGTAACATGGATCAATGTAAAAGATGTTGGTAAGCTTAGAATCAAGCATGAATATTTTCTCGAAGACGACTGCTGAAGAAATTTTTGCGTTTCTTCCTCTTGGACTCTTGCCTTGAAGCGTTAAGTTTAAATTTTGATTTTTGCTTTTGTTTTGTGAAGTGAATCCGTACATAGTGTCAAGTCCTCCCAGTGAAATTCAAGTGCAGAATGTTGGTGATTCTGTCAAGTTAAACTGTTCTGCACGTGGTTTGCCGCTACCTAAAGTCAAATGGTTTAAGGATGGGCGCATAATTTCTACGGCGGCAAACGAGCAGAATGATCTGATAGAAACCGAGTTTGTAATTCACCACTTCAAGCCGAGTGATGCTGGGACCTACACATGCATGTTTGAGAATGACAAGAATGGGACAGCGGAAAACAACACTCTTCTAAGTATGTCAAAAATTTCTTTCCTTTTTTTCTTCGTCTATTTTTCGAGTCTTATTCATTGGCTGGTAAAAGAGATTATGCAGCGAGCTCATCATTTGTAGGGTCGATAAAGAAGAATTGCTTTGCGGAGATATCTTTCTTCTATCGCGAGATCGTTTTAGGAAATTGCCGCCAATATAGAGAATCAGTACCACCAGGTATTGAATAAGAAAGAGACGACATTACGACACGGTAACGTCCTCTTACTCTTGCCACGAGTGACTGGTTCAAAACTTGAAATTAAACGGTCGCCGCACCGGAAAGCATGGCTAAAAAATCTCGGACACGCACTCGCAGTTAAGAAGGCCAGATTAAGAAAAGGCGAGTCACACAAGTCCTTACAATTTAGAGACTTTACTGAGAAAAAAGATTTAAAAACTCGCTTACCTTCTTACTCTAGAGCAAAGTCCCAGATGTTAACTGACAGTCTTTTGGTATGACCCGAGACCCACAATATTCTTGCAAAACTGACGGCTTTCATGTTGTAATCGTTGCGTTTATGCAAGTATAATGACGCAGATGAAGCTTTGTAGTAACAGCATTGCGGCAGTGTGAGAAAAACAGCACCAGCTCTCCCTAGATACCATTTCGCCTGAAACCTTTAAAGTGTAACAACTTTGTAATTTTCACTGCGATTTTGCCGGAAAGTTATAGATGAAGTGAATCTCAATTTTCAGGATTTTGTGGCCAGTGCATTTTTTTGACATGTTTCTCTGTAATTTTCGTGTTTTCTGATCGATGAAATATGGTATTTCTGCAAAACCGTGTAGCGAAATTCGGGCGAAAAGTAGTACAGTTCTTTGCATTTTCCTTCATCAGCCATTCTGTTTTCCCTGGCCGGGTAGCCTGGCTTTTTAGGTTCCACTTTGTATTTGGCAAACACTCAAATAAATTACTTTTTAGAAATGCCCCGTAAAAATTTAAATCAGCGAAAAACACGATCGATCTCTTCCCTCGAGTAGGCATTGCTCGAGTTGACTCCATGTTGTTCACATGTCACGCCTAATTGCGTGTTTCTTGCAGCTAATGGCGCGCATGAATTTAACTTGTGTGAGTGACAGGTCAAATCTTAGCACCTCCCACTGATGTCCAAGATTTCTAGCCACGGATTGCTCATGTACGCTTCAAACATTCAGAACTTTCCTGCGGTGAATGGCTGCTGATCCTTTACTTCTTGCCATTTGCATAGTTCTTGCAACTTTTGCTCTAGACTAGCTTATCTCTGCGAGCTTTTTAATGCAATAGGAACATTTATTGATGCAATGGAAGGTAGGTAACTAGTTATAATTCAGGTAGACGATTTATGAGTCACTTTTCGAGCTAGCTTACGCCAGATGCAAAATCTATTTTTAAAAATTATAATATATAAATTTAGTCATGCTTAGAAGGGGAGCTTGTGAGCGGGGTTGTTCAAAGCCCTATAAGGTAAGTCATGGGCAAGATAACCGAAAATTTTGCTTTTTAGTTTTGTTGATTTGTGGTGAGCTTTGGTATTAATATAGACCTTGTGTTGTGGGTTTATATAATATCAAACCAGACAAAACACGACCAATAAAAAAAAAGAAAAAAAAAAAAATTTTATACAAGAAATTTAAACTTCGATTAGCTTTTAATCCTCGAGCAGCCCGCTGCGTTTATTGCAATAAGTTAATCTGGCTTGATCTTGTGGTCCAATCAAAAATCCAGTCCTAAGACAGCGTTTAAAAAAAAAACAACATCAACAAACAAACAAGCAGGAAAAAAAACAACATAATCATGAGTTGTTTACTTGACCTCGAAATAATTTATTATGGTCACGTGATACTGGTCACCGAATACCTTAGTTTTGACATGTGTCAATTGACCATATCATGGATGTCCAACGACAAAGATGTACGCTGTAAACAAAGTCTGCATGTCTCGGTCAACTTATTACTTGGAGTGGAGTAGGGCCACAAGTTTGGGCGACGTCGTCGTCGTCAACCGTCGCGCGTAGTCTTGCGCGTCCACGAACAATACCGCTAGCCATGAAAACCATAAGTAAATCACGGCATGTGGAGACTAAATCAAACCAACCACAATCAAAGCAAATCAAATCAAATGTTGGTTTCTGGGGAGAGGGGAAAACCGAAGTACTCGGAGAAATAACCTCTCGTAGCAGAGCAGAGAACCAATAAACTCAAAACGCCGAGTCTGGGAATCAAACCCAGGCCACATTGATGGAAGGAGAGCACACTCACCACTGCGTCATCTCTGAAGTGTCAACTGCTTCTTTTGACCGAATTTCTACTCGTAATCGACAGAAAAATGCTTATGTAGATTTCTTTGTTGAGAAAGGGGAAGACAGAGAAATGGTTTTGTGTTTTAGTGGATGTTCATGAGGTATAAAGTTCTATGTAAACGGTATGCCAGCGCAGAACAAAAAAAAATATTGAGGTCCCCCAAATATTTTTTGTTTTTGGGGGAAAATTATTGGAATTGCTCTCTCCATCCATTTTAGGTCATTTTAAAATTAATGTGTATTGGGTTTTGCTCATCAGTATAGACTGATATTTGCCATCAATTAAAGGCTCTTCATAACACCACGAGATATGCACCTTACTTAAAGTGCATCTAACACCAAAAACTTTTTTTCGCTAAAATAATAAGGCTTATTTTGTGGAGTAATTTGGCGAAAATTTTTTTTGATTTTGTTAAATCTTCGAATTCTTATTCCCCGTCAAAACCGAGTTTCCAATGGTTCACGACCGCGCATGGGGAATCTGGCGAGAGTGTAAGCTGTAACGTCAAATCGAGAACGAACGCTTCGGCTGTCCAAGTCAGGTCTTCTATTTTCTAAGAGTGCAGTAGCGATTTTGCCGCACAAGTTTTTCGCTGGGGCTTCACAATCAACAGATTTCTGTTTTTAGTAACAATGTCTTCTACTTCGTCGGATTCCGAAGTGAATTTTGACTCAGAAGACTCTGAAATTTATTATATCGCTGAAGACGTGAAGTAGGGCTTCACTCGACGACCACTAAGCTGATTTATTTGCTAGTCATTTGCTGAGCTCCAGGCCGCCCAGCCTCTGGCCAACTAAGAAAAGACAACCAAATACCAGGAGGTAGAAGCTACTAAAGAATTCAAACGAGCTCTGAAGGACAGACTCGAATGGAAAGATATGTAGAAGTCATAGAGTAATAAGATAATTTGCAGCGCGTGACGCGTGTTTACAATATTTTCGCACCTTCTATCCTGTCTATCTCGCATAATATACCTTTGAAATAACATTCAAATCCATTCACTTTCTTAGAATTATTTAACTAATGCGTTCATGATGTAGATCAACAGCTGATTATCCGTCCTGACACAGTGTTTTTATTCTTTACGTGCAATGTGGAAATAAATGTAGCGACGCTTCCCTCCAAACATGAGCAAATGTCATTGTTGCAGTGAGTAAAAAAATTGTCGAGACTCAAAGAAGAGTGACTTGGAAAGGAATTGAGTTCTTCCAAAATTACCCTCCCGAATTTCT
>JAHPZR010033473.1:0-7500 GCA_019787425.1 Platygyra sinensis | reverse complement strand
TCTACATCATGAACGCATTAGTTAAATAATTCTAAGAAAGTGAATGGATTTGAATGTTATTTCAAAGGTATATTATGCGAGATAGACAGGATAGAAGGTGCGAAAATATTGTAAACACGCGTCACGCGCTGCAAATTATCTTATTACTCTATGACTTCTACATATCTTTCCATTCGAGTCTGTCCTTCAGAGCTCGTTTGAATTCTTTAGTAGCTTCTACCTCCTGGTATTTGGTTGTCTTTTCTTAGTTGGCCAGAGGCTGGGCGGCCTGGAGCTCAGCAAATGACTAGCAAATAAATCAGCTTAGTGGTCGTCGAGTGAAGCCCTACTTCACGTCTTCAGCGATATAATAAATTTCAGAGTCTTCTGAGTCAAAATTCACTTCGGAATCCGACGAAGTAGAAAGACATTGTTACTAAAAACAGAAATCTGTTGATTGTGAAGCCCCAGCGAAAAACTTGTGCGGCAAAATCGCTACTGCACTCTTAGAAAATAGAAGACCTGACTTGGACAGCCGAAGCGTTCGTTCTCGATTTGACGTTACAGCTTACACTCTCGCCAGATTCCCCATGCGCGGTCGTGAACCATTGGAAACTCGGTTTTGACGGGGAATAAGAATTCGAAGATTTAACAAAATCAAAAAAAATTTTCGCCAAATTACTCCACAAAATAAGCCTTATTATTTTAGCGAAAAAAAGTTTTTGGTGTTAGATGCACTTTAAGTAAGGTGCATATCTCGTGGTGTTATGAAGAGCCTTTAATTGATGGCAAATATCAGTCTATACTGATGAGCAAAACCCAATACACATTAATTTTAAAATGACCTAAAATGGATGGAGAGAGCAATTCCAATAATTTTCCCCCAAAAACAAAAAATATTTGGGGGACCTCAATATTTTTTTTTGTTCTGCGCTGGCATACCGTTTACATAGAACTTTATACCTCATGAACATCCACTAAAACACAAAACCATTTCTCTGTCTTCCCCTTTCTCAACAAAGAAATCTACATAAGCATTTTTCTGTCGATTACGAGTAGAAATTCGGTCAAAAGAAGCAGTTGACACTTCAGAGATGACGCAGTGGTGAGTGTGCTCTCCTTCCATCAATGTGGCCTGGGTTTGATTCCCAGACTCGGCGTTTTGAGTTTATTGGTTCTCTGCTCTGCTACGAGAGGTTATTTCTCCGAGTACTTCGGTTTTCCCCTCTCCCCAGAAACCAACATTTGATTTGATTTGCTTTGATTGTGGTTGGTTTGATTTAGTCTCCACATGCCGTGATTTACTTATGGTTTTCATGGCTAGCGGTATTGTTCGTGGACGCGCAAGACTACGCGCGACGGTTGACGACGACGACGTCGCCCAAACTTGTGGCCCTACTCCACTCCAAGTAATAAGTTGACCGAGACATGCAGACTTTGTTTACAGCGTACATCTTTGTCGTTGGACATCCATGATATGGTCAATTGACACATGTCAAAACTAAGGTATTCGGTGACCAGTATCACGTGACCATAATAAATTATTTCGAGGTCAAGTAAACAACTCATGATTATGTTGTTTTTTTTCCTGCTTGTTTGTTTGTTGATGTTGTTTTTTTTTTAAACGCTGTCTTAGGACTGGATTTTTGATTGGACCACAAGATCAAGCCAGATTAACTTATTGCAATAAACGCAGCGGGCTGCTCGAGGATTAAAAGCTAATCGAAGTTTAAATTTCTTGTATAAAATTTTTTTTTTTTTCTTTTTTTTTATTGGTCGTGTTTTGTCTGGTTTGATATTATATAAACCCACAACACAAGGTCTATATTAATACCAAAGCTCACCACAAATCAACAAAACTAAAAAGCAAAATTTTCGGTTATCTTGCCCATGACTTACCTTATAGGGCTTTGAACAACCCCGCTCACAAGCTCCCCTTCTAAGCATGACTAAATTTATATATTATAATTTTTAAAAATAGATTTTGCATCTGGCGTAAGCTAGCTCGAAAAGTGACTCATAAATCGTCTACCTGAATTATAACTAGTTACCTACCTTCCATTGCATCAATAAATGTTCCTATTGCATTAAAAAGCTCGCAGAGATAAGCTAGTCTAGAGCAAAAGTTGCAAGAACTATGCAAATGGCAAGAAGTAAAGGATCAGCAGCCATTCACCGCAGGAAAGTTCTGAATGTTTGAAGCGTACATGAGCAATCCGTGGCTAGAAATCTTGGACATCAGTGGGAGGTGCTAAGATTTGACCTGTCACTCACACAAGTTAAATTCATGCGCGCCATTAGCTGCAAGAAACACGCAATTAGGCGTGACATGTGAACAACATGGAGTCAACTCGAGCAATGCCTACTCGAGGGAAGAGATCGATCGTGTTTTTCGCTGATTTAAATTTTTACGGGGCATTTCTAAAAAGTAATTTATTTGAGTGTTTGCCAAATACAAAGTGGAACCTAAAAAGCCAGGCTACCCGGCCAGGGAAAACAGAATGGCTGATGAAGGAAAATGCAAAGAACTGTACTACTTTTCGCCCGAATTTCGCTACACGGTTTTGCAGAAATACCATATTTCATCGATCAGAAAACACGAAAATTACAGAGAAACATGTCAAAAAAATGCACTGGCCACAAAATCCTGAAAATTGAGATTCACTTCATCTATAACTTTCCGGCAAAATCGCAGTGAAAATTACAAAGTTGTTACACTTTAAAGGTTTCAGGCGAAATGGTATCTAGGGAGAGCTGGTGCTGTTTTTCTCACACTGCCGCAATGCTGTTACTACAAAGCTTCATCTGCGTCATTATACTTGCATAAACGCAACGATTACAACATGAAAGCCGTCAGTTTTGCAAGAATATTGTGGGTCTCGGGTCATACCAAAAGACTGTCAGTTAACATCTGGGACTTTGCTCTAGAGTAAGAAGGTAAGCGAGTTTTTAAATCTTTTTTCTCAGTAAAGTCTCTAAATTGTAAGGACTTGTGTGACTCGCCTTTTCTTAATCTGGCCTTCTTAACTGCGAGTGCGTGTCCGAGATTTTTTAGCCATGCTTTCCGGTGCGGCGACCGTTTAATTTCAAGTTTTGAACCAGTCACTCGTGGCAAGAGTAAGAGGACGTTACCGTGTCGTAATGTCGTCTCTTTCTTATTCAATACCTGGTGGTACTGATTCTCTATATTGGCGGCAATTTCCTAAAACGATCTCGCGATAGAAGAAAGATATCTCCGCAAAGCAATTCTTCTTTATCGACCCTACAAATGATGAGCTCGCTGCATAATCTCTTTTACCAGCCAATGAATAAGACTCGAAAAATAGACGAAGAAAAAAAGGAAAGAAATTTTTGACATACTTAGAAGAGTGTTGTTTTCCGCTGTCCCATTCTTGTCATTCTCAAACATGCATGTGTAGGTCCCAGCATCACTCGGCTTGAAGTGGTGAATTACAAACTCGGTTTCTATCAGATCATTCTGCTCGTTTGCCGCCGTAGAAATTATGCGCCCATCCTTAAACCATTTGACTTTAGGTAGCGGCAAACCACGTGCAGAACAGTTTAACTTGACAGAATCACCAACATTCTGCACTTGAATTTCACTGGGAGGACTTGACACTATGTACGGATTCACTTCACAAAACAAAAGCAAAAATCAAAATTTAAACTTAACGCTTCAAGGCAAGAGTCCAAGAGGAAGAAACGCAAAAATTTCTTCAGCAGTCGTCTTCGAGAAAATATTCATGCTTGATTCTAAGCTTACCAACATCTTTTACATTGATCCATGTTACTGCTATGACGCTCCCAAGTTGATTCTCTCCTTCGCAAAGGTAAGCACCACCATCGTCCTCTGTTGTGTTTTTTATCGTAAGTTGGGTACCATTAATGAAGTGTCTGTTGACCGGAAGTTGCTTGAGTGATCTTGTCCATTTGACTTCAGGGAAGGGGTAACCAAATATGTCACATTTGAGAATCATGTCCCAGTTCTTGTAAGCGATTACTGAACTCTTTGGTTTTGTGACAAACCTTGCAGGTACTAAAATAGAATAGGAAGGACAACAACTGATAACATGTAAAGAGCTTTTAGTAAAATATTAAATTTTGTTTAATTTCACTTGGGCTGAGGTATTAAAATTTCAAGGCATGAAATTAAATATTTCAGCAACAGAATAATTAAGCTCTTTGTAGCGGTGGAATCCGGAGAAAACCACCCCACACGGTTTAAACAAACTTTCCAGCTAGGCGTTTATTCTAACAATGAGCGCGGGATGGCTCCGCGACTTCACTCTATACACCAAAACACTCGTCAAAAACAAGGGCTGACAATTCGACCACGAGTTATATTCGTTGCCCTACGGAGGTTCAATTACAATGCAATGCACTAATACCCTAATTGCGTGACCTATGTTCATGCATCAGTAACGCACGACACAACTCTTATACATATTCACTTCAGAGTCAAGTCAATTTTAATAAGCGCAAGGTGCAGATAACAACTTAAGTTTACCTTTACTCTACTGTGAAGTTGTGGTGAAATCAAGAAGAGATCGTTTTATTCCAAACGTAATGCTAAATTACGTCCGTTAATTTCAATGCCGTACTTACCTTTGACAGTTACATTAACTGACAACTGAACTCTACCCAACAGATTCTCGGCTGTACAGGTGTAGACGCCGTGATCGTCATATATTATGTTCTTTATTTCCAAATGTCTTTTCTTAAACTGCTTTCTTTCCTCTGCTATCGCGTAACCATCTTTGTACCACGTGATTACTGGCGGTGGGAACCCAGTTGCTTTACAGGGTAATGTCACGTTTTGTTTTTCTTTCACCGTCATAAAAGGAGAAGGTTTTGTAACAAAGTGTGGTGATTCTGTGAACATATTAAAGCAGATGGTTCTTGATGGGGCGCATTAGTAAATTTACAAATAACTAGGTAGGCTTCACGGCTTTGATCACTTGATCGGAAATCTGATTCAAAGGCTTTTTTCGAACACCAACGTAATTTTCAGTTACTCCTGCGACAATTGATGCTTACTGTAGCGTAAATCATCAAGTTGCAATGCATGCTGGGAGTTTGGAGAGGTCGAAACTAGCGGCAGGATAATGTCGAATTCAGGCAAAGCCCCCGATCATGATCAATTTCGAGACGAGGACAAACCTTCCTATCCGATATGTGCATGTTGGCAATGTTCGGCGGCGAGAAATTTAATCTTAAATATCGACATTAACCCAAATTTACTTTAAGCACCTGCCTTCGAAAATTGTCCTCTAGGAAATATTTATGTAATTCAGTTTTGAAAAGTTGATGGTGACTTCTCAAGCAAGAGCACTCATAGATTGAAATTAACATCCACGCCTTTGTTGTTTATAGATCATCGTTAAGACCCCAAAGGTGACGCCACTGCATTTGGTCGGGAGTACAGGGTCCCTATTTTTCCTAACAAGGGTTTTTTTCTGAGGTTAACGTGTCCGGCTTTGGCGCATGTAGGACGTTACTTGATGTATCTTTTATCCGTTTTGTTGTAAGCTTATTGTCGCAATGCAATTAAAGCATATCTTGGGCCTGGCTGACCAACGCGCTCATGCCTCAACCTTTGAGTGTGTTCGGTTGTGTAGTGAAGGCTGAATTTACTGGTTTATTCTACGAAAAACAATCTTACCTAACTGACGTCCATTACTAGGACTTGCTTCACTTTGTGTTGATTTACCAGAAGGGCCTGCTGGCCCGGGGGGTCCTGGCAATCCTCTGCTGCCTCGTTTTCCCTGGGATCCAGGAGGGCCTGTGGTTCCCTTTCTTCCTCTTTTGCCACTTGGGCCGGGGGGACCTTGGGGACCAGTAGGTCCAGGTAAACCGGGAGGGCCTGGCAACCCATTAGATCCTTCATGGGATGATGAAATTAATTAGGAATAGGACACGTTCGATATATCAATATTAAAGCATGGCTCCGAGGCTTTCAGGTCAAAATTCTTTTGTCTCTCAATTCCCAAAAGAGACTTCGATACAAAGAAAATAATACCAAATATAGAAGTTTGACCTAAAAGACTCGGAGCCATGTTAGAATATTGATATATCGAACGTGGCCTATGCCGTAAGATGAAACAAGGTTGTTGTTGCTGTTTTTTGTTCTTTTTCTTTGCTTTTGTTTTTTTTTTTTAAGATAAGGATATCTCTCAAGACCCTTCATGGGAAACATAATACAATTTTAAGTCATCGGTAGCTGAAACCAAGAAACTCTCGCTGTATCTGGGGCACTAGGTCGGTAAGAAGACTAAGAATTTACCATTACATAAATTTTACCTTGCATGCAAACTATTTTTTCCGGACTACTTTTCTCTGTCACGTTCTGTTGAGAAAAATCAATTATAAAAATTAATTAATATAGCTTTAATATATAGCTTTTTCCTTTTTCTAGCAGCTGACGTCCAAAAATACTAATTAGAAAGTCAGAATATATATAGATTTAAGTAAAAAGTTAATGAAAAACTCTTAAAAGTGTCAATGAACATTAAAAAAATGTGCAAACGTTTCGGGCAGAGCCCTTCATCTGTGTAAAAAAGCCCATTGTGGCAAGTTGCCACAATGGGCTTTTTTACACAGATGAAGGGCTCTGCCCGAAACGTTTGTACATTTTTTTAATGTTCATTGACACTTTTAAGAGTTTTTCATTAACTTTTTACTGTTATTATAGTGTCACGCATCATTTTTCAATTTTTCACTTTTTTATATATAGATTTAGCCAAGACTAAAAGAGGAGTTCCTAAGGCGGGTTGCTCAAAGCGCGATTAATCTAAGCCAGAATAAGCGAGAACCTTTATTTGAGTTGTGTAACTTTGCGGTAAGGTTTTTCATCTCTATTGTTTAACTTTGGCCTTCTCTATTGAGTTTGAGTAACCCCAGACTACACAAAATGTAGGCAGTGAAAAAACAATTTTATGCAAGAAAAAAAATTTACTTCAGTGCCGGGTTGTTCAAAGTCTGATTACCACCGTTTTCGTTGATACGCGACTTTGGAAAACAAAACACCCGCGGAAACGTTTCCAAAATTTCCCTCAGTCTTGCGTGTTATCGACAGATCGGATCGAAATCCACCAATCACAGCCACTAGTGTGACCTTCAGACCTTCTTTACGTCATGCTAGCGGGCTGTGATTGGGAGATTTCGATCCGATCTGTCGATAACATGTAGGACTGACGGAAATTTTGGAAACGTTTCCGCGGTTGTTTTGCTATCGAAAGTCGCGCATCAACGAAAACGGTGGTAAGCTAACCTAGGTTTAGGGTCAATTTCAATTTTAGTTTTGTAACTTTCTGGTGAGGTGTTCTGTTTTTATTGTTCGCCCTACAGTTTTAAGCTTTAGTGATCCCAAAGTACGCGGAACGTTACAAGTGAAAAACATTTTTAAGCAAGAAAAAAATTAACGTTGCATTTGACGTGTTATCCTTGGTTAACATTAGCCGGCTTTCAATAACCAGGCTCAGATAGTTTTAATCCTGGGCTAGTGTTAACCGGCTTCAAAAA